>CATOUR010000543.1:7500-42500 GCA_951848785.1 Callosobruchus maculatus
TCAGTTTTACAACCCCTCACCCCTCAATGATCCCAATTTCTCCCTTACCAAAAAAAGTAGAAAATGATCAGTCACGTCTCAAACGCCTAAAAACGATGTTTGAGATGTTTTTATATTTTTAGTTTTTTTTCATTATTCCTGCGCCGCCACTGATACGATTTCTAAAAACCATACGCATTTCCTTCTCGACACAGTAATAATACTATGTTAAAATTTCATTAAAATCAAACAGAAGTTTCCACCCAATACAGAACGATCTAAAGCAAAACTCGTATTCGAAGTCCCTTGTTTTCTGCAATACGCAAGGCACTGTTAGGATGGACGTAAAAAAGTGTATTATGCCGCTAGGTCTTTCTCTCACAAGTCAGTGTGTTTGCGCGTAGGTCTGTATGTGTCTGTAGTGGTTTTACTTTTAGCATTAGATTTTACATTAAATTATTAAATGTTACATCAGTATGCGGAATTAACCCAAGATTGACAATTTCATATATTTGACCATTTTTTGATAAGCTTTAGAGAGCTTATTATGCATACAACAATTTTTTCATTTTCATAGCTAGAGATGTGTAGAACGGTTCTAATCCGATTCATTGATCCGGATCATTAAGGTGACCTAACTGAACCGAATCCTAAATTTAGTCTCAACGGGTCAGTCGGATCACAAATCCGGCAGCTTGTTCGCTTATTCATTCAGAATCACAAAGCAGGATGGTGCGTGCCACGGCGATATATGTCGGTCAGTCGATCTGATGATTAGCGATGTTCAGTTTTCGGTTCAGTGTTCTGCTGAAGCTACATGATAGCCATAATGCTCAATGTTCTGGGATCTGAATTTAAAGGAATATTTAGATAGATATTTTAGGGCGAATAATAAATGAATATTTTTCTTGTATGATGAGCTGTGGCTGTTTATAGTAGAGACAAAAAATTCCTTTTACGTGCCAGGACACGAGAAACTCAAAACTGAATAATTATTTACTCAAATCGAAATTTATAAAGAATAGTATTAATACATATACATCTTCTAGGTACATATTTATAAAAAAATAAATATCATCTGATATAAAGATAAAACAAATTAATAAATTATACATGAAGTGTACTGTGCTGTACTAGCTCATTTCTGTCTGCACCGAGTACCCAGATTGGGCGGTTCCCTCGTGCTTCGCTCAAGATCGAAGGTGAACGATTGCATTCGCTAGTCGGGATCCGACTGACCCGTGAACCGGATCACTGCTCCGGATCTTTGAGATGTTCTAGATCCGCTGATCCGCATCTTAAAAATGACCCGATATGCCCGTCTCTATTCATAGCCATCCATCATCCATCCTGTAGTACAAAATGATTAGGAACCCCCAAAAATCCTAAAAACGCAGTTTGAGGAATATTTGATTTTTTTTTTGTTTTTTGCTAATTCCTTCACCGCCCATGCACGGATTTTCAAAATTATAGCAGCATACTACCTATTACGATCCCGCACTATATCGCTCCGTGCAAAGTTTACTGGCACTACGAGAGTAGAAGCCAACAGGCAGATAAACCGACAGACTGATAGCCTATCTGTCGGATAATGCCATATAAATATTATGGGCCTATCTGACAGATACGCTATCTGAAACTTATCAGAGACCGGTGAAACCGGTTTTAAGTGTAACAGACAGATAAACCGACAGACCAAAAGCCTATCTGTCATATAAATGATATGGGCCTATGTGACAGATACGCTATCCGAAACCATCAGAGAGCGGTGAAACCAGCCCTAAGTGTAATGAATGGGTATCAAAAAAGAATGTAGGTAAGTGTTCAAGGACAGTTTTCGTGTAGGTCTGAAAAGCATAGAGTTTAATATTTTTTAGGGCAATGGAGGGCACTTTATGTTAACAACAATTTTTCGAGATTTCATCCCCCTCTCTCCCCACCTTCCCAATTTCATCCCCTCCTAAAAAATAATAGATAATTGAAAACTCATAAAAAGCTTGAAACAAAGGCCGAGGGGTTTTATCTTTCACTACGCCTACGTCCAGCTTTTCATAAAGTGCAGCTTTACCTACTACTACCCAGCAACATACTGCTATCCAAATCTCATCCATTTAAAAAATGCAAAATGCAACGTAGGTGCACCTATACTGTATTCACAGCCAAGCTAGACCAAATGAAAACAAGCCGGCGTGCGAGATCGGCTCGTGTCGGTAGGGTCCCTAATAGTCCAATACACTATGTGTGAATTGTATGTTATAATCCGGCAAGTAAAAACCCCCAAGACTGACTGGAAATCAGATCGAAATATGCGATGTCAAGTGTTCATTGCCCAAATGATCATTTCAAACTGGCAACTGGCTACTTTTAAGTTGCAATGGATTAATAGGGCAACTCTTTCAAATAGTAATATAAAATTCCATAATTGTACTGGACTATAGCTGGCGTGTTCGCAGATGGCAGCGGACAGTAACCACGCTAATGCTGCCTGCGACTGCTTATGTGGAGTCTACCTTGAATATACTGTAAGCTATATGACCAGCTCTGTTTAATTAAAGTTTTCACTATTCTTTTAGATCGAGAACTCATTTCGTTTTTATATGATTTCCAACTTTCAGCATGCGCACACGTCATTTTAAGGTTACACAGGGTGAGTCAAGCTCAACGCCTCGGAGTCTTGTGACCAAACGATACTACTTTTCGAAAAATCGACTTTGCAAATGTATGTAGGTCGAGTTGGGCTACATTTTAAAAACAATGACTTTTATACAGGCTGTCTACTATAAGCATGACATATCAAAGTTATGTTTTTTAAATAGAAACCCTGTATATTATTGCATATTTAGATTCCTGGGTGAATGTAAGTGTGACTTTATGTATCACACTTTTTAAGCGAACCGTTTAGGTGCAAATCACAATTTTGGGTATAGGTAGATGTCAGAAAAAAATTGAATATCGCAGCTATTATAAATCTTAGAGGGCTGTGACTTTGCCGTGTTACTAAGCATGAAATGTATCAGCTTACGTTAGACGGTCGAGTTCGATTTACATTGTACTTGGACAAATCGATAGATCAATTAAGGAAACTTCAATCAAAGGTAACTTGATTTTTCCAAAGGGAATGCATAATTTTTTTATACGATCAGATGTGCAATTTGATAGGCTTTCTAATTATATCAGATTGTGAATATCAGTCTATGGTAGTTTTTATTAAATTTCGAGATTTCAATCAAATCAGTGTCTTTCAATTTCTCTACCTATAAACAAACTAGCAGGCCATGAAATATAAACAAAATCGTATTCAGATGGAAGAAAACAACAAAAATATCCAGCAGAACTAGAGTAAAAGAACAAGATTATAAAAATTCCCTACAACAAATCAACTCTAACCAGAAACAACGGCGGTAACATGTCGAAGGTTAAAGAGAAGCTGGAGTACGACAGAAATGGATAATTTTTACAGCCTACTAGCGACTGCAATGTACTAGAGATTAAAAATTTCCAAAATCACTAAACACTTTGAAATAAAAGCAAAACTTTCAGCGATCGTTGCCGTCAGTCTAATATCTTCAGAACGCAATTTCACATTTAATGGCATAAAACAGTAGTCATTTCCGTCAAAGTCAAAAGTAATGATACCTCTCACTGTCGTCCTTTGAATTTTTCAGTATCTATTAGCAAGATCACAAAAAAAGAAAACTGACAAATCATATTTTAATTTTCTGCCAGGTAAATTATGTTTAATAATTTGAGCAGATTTTTAATTTGTTCTTCGTTTTCGGCGATCTTGCCTATGAGTATTGAAAAATTTGCAGAACTCCGGTCAGAGGTATCGGTTACTATTTTTTTAAATCATGAAATGTGAAATTTTATTCTAAAGCTATTAAGCTGCCAGCAACATTACGTGGTAGATTTCCTTTAATTTCAAAATTCACAATGGTTTTGTGAATCGTCAATCTTTAGAATATTGTAGTACCCGGTATGCTGTAAAAAATACCCATTTCTGTCGTACTCCAGCAGCTTTTTGACCTTAGATGTGTTATGTCTGCTATTTCTGGTTAGAATTGATTTGCTGTAAGTCATTTTTATAACTTTGTCCCTTTACTTTAGTTCGTCCGTAACTATCTTCTAAGTTAGTTATTTTGTTCCATCTAAACAGTTTTTTGTTTATATTTCATGGCCTGCTAAGTTGCTTATAGGTAGGAAAATTGAAAAACACCGGTTTTGCTGAAAATCTTAAATTAAATCAAAACTACCAGAGATTGATATTTACAATCGCACATCATTAGAAGGCTTATCAAATTGCACATTTGATGGTATAAAAAAAATTATGCATTCCCATTTGAAAAAATCAAGTTACCTTTGATTGGAGTTTACTTAATTGATCTACCAATTTCTCCGAGTAAAAATGTAATTCGAACTCGACCGTCTAACGTAAGCTGACACATTTCATGCTTAGTAACACGGCAAAGTCACAGCCCTCTAAGATTTATAATAGCTGCGATATTCAATTTTTTCTGACATCTACCTATACCCAAAATTGTGATTTGTACCTAAACGGTTCGCTTGAAGTCCCATGTGTGATACATAAAGTCACACTAAAATGCACTGGAATCTAAATATGTAATAATGTACAGGGTATTCCATTTAAAAACATAACTTTGATATGTCACGCTTTTATTAGACACCCTGTATAAAAGTCATTATTTTTAAAATGTAGTCCAACTCGACCTACATACACTCGCAAAGTCGATTTTTCGAAAAGTGGTACCGTTTGGTCACAAGAGTCCGAGGCGTTGAGCTTGACTCACCCTGTATATGCGTTTTGCGGCCGATTCGGGTTCAGTACGGTTGACGGTTACATGAATTTCAGATCGATCCGAAAATATACCTGCTTGAAGAACAATAATAGTAAAAGGGCAAGAAAGACGCTTACAAAAAATACTCAGGTGGTCCTCGTTTATCACTTCTAATAGTATAAACACGTAAACACTGTATATTATACATGACATGTAGAAAAGGCGAAATTTGCTTAACAATACTAATATCTTCGAGTGATTCATCACCGCCTACCGGTCCTCACTTATTCCACCTATTCGTATAGAGATATACTAATTCAACGTTCATGCAGTAAAATAACATTCATTAATATGTGCTACTACGGATTTCATTTGAGTGAAAATAAATACAACGGAATGTAAAATTAACCTTTGCAGGGATGTAGGTAATTTGGTTTCTTAGATAAGAACTCTGTTAAAATTTGACCATTATAGGGAAAGAAATCAAATTATCTATGACTGAAGTTTCTTTAATTAATCTACTGATTTTTCCAAGTTCAAAAAGATTTCAAATTTAACCGTCTGACGCACCTTACGCTTAGCCGTACCGAAAAGTCATGGCCTTCTAAGATTGGTAATCACTGTGATACTCAACTTTTTTCTGATACCTACTTATACCAAGTCATTTCATTTCATTTAAGGTTCCGCATAAAATACATAGGGTCAAACTAGATTTTACCAAGCAATCCAAATATGCAATAATATATTCCATTCATTTAAAAAATGTAATTTTATTATGAATCACCCTGTATAAACTTAAAAATTTAAGTGAAAATATTTTAACGTTATAGCAGTCAAGGGTTCCCACCCCCCACCAAATGACAGACTTTTAAGTATGTTTTAGTAAGTCAACAATCCTCCGTCCGTCCAGTGTTGGCCCACCCTGTATAGGTAAATAAACGTATCAAATGTCTTCTAGGTAGGGTATCTTATGTTTCCAACAAATTTTCGAGATTTCGACTCCCCCATCCCCACCTTCCCAATTTCATCCCCTCCCAAAAACAGTAGATGATTGGTAAAAATAAGTCTAGGGGGTTTTGTCTCTCACTACTCCAACGCGAAGCTTTTTATAAAATGAATTTTTACTTGCCACACCGATAGGTGAGGGGAGTATTGTGATCGCGAAAATTTTCGATTTTGAGATAATACGCTTTTTGGGCGTTTTATGATGTGTACATAACGAAAATCCACGTCACTCATTTCCGTCGGTCTGTCTGACTGTCGGTCTGTCGGTCGGTCGGTCTGTCTGTCGGTCTGTCTGTCTGTCGCGTTTTTCTACCCTCGTAATCTCAATAACCGCTGCATGGATTGTGATGAAATTTGGGCAGCGTTATGTAGTAGGTAATGTTCCTATAATTTTGAAAATCGTTATACGGGGGGCGGAATAATTAGAAAAAAACGAAATATGTCAAATATGCCCCAAACTTGTATTCATAATAGATCTAGAGTTCTGTATTTTATAATGTTGAAATTACTGAATTGATGTTGTAGATCGTTCGGTATCGCGTAACGTGAAAATTATTCAATTGATTTTAATGAAATTTTGACATAGTATTACTCCCAAGGCGAGCATGAAAAACGCGGCGCAGCAATAATAAAAAAAAACTAAAAATACGAAAACAGCTCAAACTTTGTTTTTAGGCATTTTACGGGTTCCAGATCATTTTCATCATTTTTTTTTTGGGTGGGGTGAAATCGAGGCGGTTGGGAGGTGGGGGGGTAGTAAAACTGAAAAATTTGTTGTATTCATAATAGTCCGTCTATTGACTTGTAGAAGAAATACCTAGCGGCATATTGCACTTTTTTAGGTGCATCCGAACATTGGCTTGCCTATTACAGAAACCAATTTTGTGGTCTGCACATACGATTTTTGCTTTATTTCGTTCTATGTATATCGCGTAAAGCGAAAATTATTGAATTGATTTTAATAAAATTTTGACACCGCTGCGAGAATGGAAAACGATTCTGTTTTTGAAAAACCATGTCAGAGGCGGCGCAGGAATAATCAAAAAACCAAACACATAAAATCAGCCCAAACTTCGTTTTTAGACGGATTGGAGGCTCTTGATCGTTTCGCATTGACCAGTTCAAGCAAGTAGAAAAAAACTGTGGCGCCCTAGTTCCTAAGAAGGGAGATGCAAGAAACTATTTACGAGGGTTTTTGTGTTGGATGTTGTTTTTGGAGGCGGATGGGCGATAATTTTGTTGCAAGGGGATTTTAGACTACAGCTTCATGCAATGGGAAATAATAAAATGGTATCATCATTATGTGTGGGAAGTACTGAGTCATTCAACTTGACTCTATTTTTACCTATTACTACCCAGCACCATGATGCTATGTATAGAAATATCGTCCTCTTAAAAACGCAACTTTCGGCATGCGCACAGGTGACTTTCATGTGATGTATTCGTTATGCGGCCGATTTGGTTTTAATGCAGTTGTCGTTTACAAGAGAAGAGCAGGAAAGACGTTTACAAAAAATACTCAGGTGGTTCTCAGTTTGTCGTGTACACCAGCCGGTCCTCGTTTATCAGTTCTAATAGCATAAACACGTAAACACTGTAAACATGACATGCAGAAATGTCGAAATTAGCTTAACAATACTAATATGTACGAGTGATTCACCACCGCCAGCGGTCCTCACTTATTCCTCCTACTCGTATAGAGATATACTAATTCAGCTTTCATGCAGTAAAATAATATTCATTAACATGTGCTACTACTGATTTCAGCTAAGTGAAAATAAATGCAACTAGATGTAAAATTAACCTTTTCAGCGATGTAGGTAATTTGGTTTCTTAGATAAGACCTCTATTAAAATTCGACTGTTATAGGGATGTAGATACCGCGTGGCACATATAGCGAAAAATACGATTCCTCTAATTACCTAAATTTTGCTAATTATCTGAACATGTCAATAACGGCGAATTCAGGTAACTTAGTTCAACGGATCTATTTTGAACGTCTATTGACTAGTCTAGGGGTTCTCAAACTTATAGGCACTGCGACTACAGGAGCAAGACTTTTTAATCGGACCAACTGAAATAGGACATGACTCACTCTGCTTCACAGTCGTAATTGCTAAATCGCTGATGTTGAAAATGGTATCGCCCTTCGTTATGAAAAACATATTCCTGAGAAGAACTGAATCAATAAACTTGACTCCTATTTTTTTAATATCTGGCCATGTTTTGGGAATTATTCAATATTTGTAGACGCGTAATTCGAAAATTGATTTAATTTAACGCGCGAATCAGTTGACTGCACTTTCGATTGGCATTTGGCGTCATAAAACGTGTCTATGTCTGTGATACAATAAAGTTAGCTAGAAAGGCAACAAATCTGTAACGAGAATATACTGTTAGATAAGGGTAGATGCTTGACAGGAGTACAACATTTATGAATTCAGGAATTTGTACTCTACAGTTATATATGAGGTTCAATCAATATGAACGATAATTGACTGACTTAGTACTTCCCACACATTAAAGTGATATCAGTTTATTGTTTTCCCTTTGCATTAAGCTATAGTCTGAGATCCCCTTGCAACCAAATCATCACCCTCCTGCCCTCAAAAAACATCCAACACAAAAACTCTAGTAAATAGCTTCTTGATACTCCTCTCCGTAGGAACTAGATCGACACTGGTTTTATTCTGCGAGCTTCAACTGGATAAAACGAAACGACCAGGAACACCCAAATCGCCTAAAAACGAAGTTTGAGTTATTTTTATATTTTTGCCCCACCCCCCCCCCCACAGCGACCCCAATCACACTCTCACCCGAAAAAAGTAGAAAATTATCAGGAAATCCTAAAACGCTCAAAAACGAGGTTTGAGGAATATTCAATTCTATTTGTTTTTTGCAAATTACTCCGCTGCCAATGCACCGATTATTAAAATTATAGTAGCAATACCTACTAGGACCCCATAGGATACCGGTACCCAAATTTTATCACAATCCATGGCTACTGATATGACTAGCCTAGAAAAACACGCAAAGACAGACAAACCGACGTTATATAGACATCGTAAGACGCCCAAAAAAGCGTATTACCTCAATATCGAAAATTTTCGCGATCACAATACCTATCACAATTTCCTATCGGTGTGGGAAATAAAATTAACTAAAAAGAAGCAGAGGTCATAAAAAGGCGCGAAAGGCATTTCAGATGGTAGGGTAGTATCGATTGATTAATATGCATGTGGACCTCGGTTATTGCCTTATACATTACCGGTCCTCGCATATTTGTTCTAATCGTAGAGATATACAGAGAATGTGGAAAAAGTGCAACTATTTTTTAAATACTAAGATGGTCAGATCATTTTGTACGGATGATCACTTGTTCTCTCCTATTAGTACAGAGATATACTTGCTGATTGCTTATTCTGTCTAAGCTACCATTCATTGGTCCTCCTGTTCGATTAGTCTAGATGAAATACTACCGCTGCGGTGAATGTTATTTATCTGCACAGCGTCCTAAAACGTGTCTCCAGGTAAATCGATCCATAAGGTCGATTACAGACTTCTATTTACTATAAGATTTTCAAGTATCATGATGTGCCGATTAATTCGCTGTCAATGACATCTGAAACAGATATTACGAAACATCTGCCGACAAGTTCCAAATAAATCTGTTACTTTGAGACCTTGTCTGTGACTACCTTATACCTACCTATTCCTTGACAAATAAAATCAAATGAAAATTTGTCCTCAGTAACGTAATCTGAAGGCTTGATACCTCGGTGACTACACATCTGCTGTTCACGTAGAACTGCCGTTTCTACTAGCAAAATCGATGTAACAACTAAATACTACTGAAGTTTAGCTTTAAAGGTGGGCAGAGAATGTTTTTTAAACTGTGGAACAGCAGCGGTTCCTGAATTTTTGAAAGGGGGCGCACAAAAGCTTAAATAAAAAATACACAAAAATCCTACCAGAGATTATTGAAGCCGCAGCTGCACTCTGCACATAAGTATACATATGTATCTTTGTACGAGTAGGAGGAATGAGCGAGGGCTAGTGGCGGCCGTAAAGGACTCAGACTTTTTTCACAAATTTTCATATAGGTAAATATAATACAATTGATATCTCCCGGTTAAATAATTATTTAAAAAGTAAGGTGAAATACCACCAGATTATTATTATCAGTACTGTGAAAAAACTGACTGATGGAAGCGATAGACGCAATCTGCATATCTGAATACTTACCCTTAGAGAAAAGACCTGTTTTTCTCCACTGAGCAGATCGCATAAGCAGAGCCTAAATACCAAACTACCAGAGTACCGCGGCTACCGTGAAAAGGTCATGTTAGGGGAAGTTTATTAACGCAGTGTACTGCATCATGTATGAATAGGCCAACACCCGCAGGCCCAATAAATTCATCTCCTAGCAGTCCATTCCAAGCCTTGGACATCCTGGAAATAATTGTGCCAACGTACTCTTGATGTGTGAAGAACGCTCGCCTTAGGATGAGATGCAGCAGTCGCGCGGGTGCATCTAATATGATTGCAAGCTGTTTTCCAGTCTTTTGAGAAGATACCTGTGCGAAAATCCAGATCTTCGAATATACAGGGTGAGTTATTAGTACCGGCTCGGTCGATAACTCCACTACTGTAGAAGAAAAGCGAGAAAAGTTGTATATAAAAGTTATAGCCACGGATATGCTGCTTGCTCAGAAAATATTTAGATTTATACAGGGTGATCCATACCCACGTGGTGATGCAAACAATGCATTTTTTTAAATGAGACACCCTATATTTTTTCACGACATGTGTGCAGTGTAGACCTGTTCATACTATTAGAACTGATAAACGAGGACCGGGTGATATACACGACAAAGTGAGGACCACCCGAGTATTTTTTTATCGATCTAAATGAATAGCTCATTTTAATTAAACAGAGTTGGTCATATGGTTTAGGTGTGCCTAAGTTGCGTTTTTTAAGTGAATGAAATTTGAAAAGCGGCATGCTGCTGGGTAGTAACAGGCAAAGCTTCATTTCATGAAAAGCTGTGCGTTGGCGTAGTGAAAGGCAAATCCCCTCAGACTTCGTTTTGAGCGTTTTATGAGTTAATCATCTACCATTTTTGGGAGGGGCTGAAATTGGGAAGGTGGGAAGGGGGGAAACCTTGAAAATTTGTTGTAAACATAAAATACCCTCCATTGGCCTAAAAATAAAATTATATACCTTTTCAACTTATTCGGTTACTGACCCAGGAGACATTTGATACGTTCATTCGCATATACAGGGTGGGCCAATAGTGAGCAGACGGAGGATTGTTGACTTACTAAAACATATTTCAAAAATCTGTCACTTGGTCATGGTAGGGACCTTTGAGTGATATAACGTTAAATATTTTCACTTAAATTTTGATGTTTATACAGGGTGGTTCATATCAAACTTACATTTTTTTGAAGGCGACTCCCTATACATTATTGCATATTTGAATTCCTTGGTGAATTCTAGTGTGACTCAATGTATCTTATATATAACTTTAACGAACCGTTTAGGCACAAATCAGCATTCTTGGTATAAGTAGGTATCAGAAAAAATTTAAATATCGCAGTGATTATAAATCTTAGAAGGCCGTGACATTGCGGTACGACTAAGCATGAGATGCGTCACCTTAGGTCAGACGGTTAAATTTGATTTTTTTTGTACTTGAAATCAGTAGATTCATTAAGGAAACTTCAATACAGAGAACTTGATTTGTTCAAATAAGAATACCTATTTTTGTTTACAGAATCAAATGCAGAATTTGATTACCTCGATCTCAATCTTTTTAGTTTCCATTTTATTTAAAATTTTCAGTCAAATCAGTGTTTTTCAGTTTTCCTACTTATAAGAAATCTAGCAAGTCATGAAAAACAAACAAAAGCCCGTTAAAATAGGAGAAGCCAACTAACTTAGTAGAAAGACACAAACTAGAGCAACGGGGGATAATTACGAAAATTCCTTACAACACATAATATCTAACAACAGCGGTAAGAAATCTAATGACAATGAGCAGCTGGCGTATGACAGAAGTGTTATTTTTCCACAGCCTACCAGCTATTGAGATCTACTAGAGCTTGATAACAAAAAACGATTAAAAATATTGAAACAAAAAAAACTACCAATGATTGTTGCTGACAGTTTAGCATCGTCAGAATGAAATTTCACATTTAATGGGATAGAAAAGTAGTCATTTCTGTTAAGTCAAAAGTAAAGATATCTCTAACTGGAGCACTCTGAGCATGTATTGATGTGATTGTTAGATTTTTTTATTACTCCATGTTGTAAGTGTGTTTATTTCATGTATGCTCCTACCAAGTAAATAATGTTTTATCATATAACATACTGCAATTCAGTTTTCATTTTTTGCGATTTTGCTAATAAGTAGAAGTACCAGTGAAGAATTTGAAGGGCTCCAGTCAAAGGCATCATCACTTTTGACTTACGGCTATTTTATGGTACTAAATGTGAAAATTTATTCTGAAAATGTAGATACTCTCCTGCTAGTAACAATCGCTGGTATTTTGTCTTTTATTTAATTTTTTTTACTGATTTTGGGTATTTGGGTATAGCTAGTAGGCTGTGAAAAGTAAGCCTTCTTGTTGCCGCTGTCGTTTCTGGTTAGAGCTGATATCTTATAAGAAATTTTTATAATCTTGCCTCATTAATCTAGTTTGTTTGCGTTTTTATGCCAAGTTAGTTGGTTGCTTCCATCTGGACAGGTTTTTGTTTATTTTTTATGGACTGCTAGATGGCTTATAAGTTGGGAAAGTGTAAAACACCGATTTGACTTAAAATTTGAAATAAAATGAAAACTAAAAAAGATTGATTCCAACAATCCTACATTGTTGGAAAGGTTATCAGGTTTTAGATTCGATGGTATAAGAAAAATTAGGCATCCCCATTTGAAATAATCAAGGTGCCTGTGATTGAAATCTCCTTAATTATTCTACTGATTTCTGCAAGTACAAAAAGAATTCAAATTCGATCGTATGAGCTAAGATGACATATTTCATGCTTAGTCACACCGCAAAGTCACGGCCTTCTAAGTTTTATGATCGCTGCGATATTCAATTTTTTTCTTATACCTACTTATACCAAAAAAAAGTGATTTGCGCCTAAACGGTCAGTTTAAAGTTTCATATAAGATACATGAAGTCACACTAGAATTCACTAAGCAATTCAAATATGCAATAATATATAGGCAGTTCTATTAAAAAATGTTAGTTTGATAATCAGCCTATATAAACGTTAAAGTTTGAGTGAAAGTATTTTAACGTTATAGCCTTCATGGGCCCTACCATGATCAACTATCAGATTTTGGGAATATCCTTCGTCAACAATCCTCCGTCTAGTCACTATTCGCCCACCCTGTATTGCATCTATCACATAATAATATGTACTCTGAGAGGAATTCACATATTTTGTTGGAATGTTTGAAAAGAAAAGTATTTTATAAGTTATCGCATTTTTAAAGCTGAAGCTGGATTGACATGAAACGAGTGAAATCGGGTCAAGCCAGACCAAAAACTCTTAGGATGCTTATCGGAGCAGTTAAAATCTGACGAACTCGGAACGATTTGACTCGGATAGCACTCTACTCTCTCAGTCACTCTCTCCCATTTTTTACCTAAGTCTAAAATATGCCTCTCAGTTGTAAAAAGATGAGCTTTAATAATTTCAAAAGGCATATCGCACGATATCTAAAACGTCAGTTGAATTGACCATCTTAGATTCCAAACGAAAATTGTATCACTCGATATTAAACTAATTGAAACACCTGCTAGTTCTTTCGCATAAGGGCATGGTTCATGATTTCAGAACTGTCTAGTAATCGCTATACCGAAGATCCTACTCCTTTCAAGAATTAAACCCTTCATGCATAATGCGATGACCTGCAATCTAAAAGGGGTGATACACGTACGAACTTTAAGTACGCGGTTTTTAAGTTCGCGAACTTACTCGGCTCGACGCGGTGACACACGTGAAGCTGAAATCACTCATTTTGATAATTTTCCCAAATAAACAAAACTTTTAACAAACGCCAAACACAACAAGCGTTGCGCATCGATGGCCTGCCGAAACAAAGTGGTGGCTCGCGGCTCGCAGTACGAGCCGAGACAAGCTACGAGCAAGATTTCAAATCGGTTGGATCGCCGGCGGTTTGCGCGACGGTTTTAAAGTACGCGTACTTACGGTGACACACAGGCGAAAAAGGTCGTCAAGCCATAAGTACGCGTACTTGCTCGTACGTGTATCACCCCTTTTAAACTTTTCTGCCATAAAAGCCGCCTAGATATCATTCCAAAAGTTCCTCATGATGGGGCACTTCTGAACAAAATCACGACTCGCAACACCTAATTTTTTTCTCAAAGACCTCAACGTGTAATATGGGAAGCTAAACAATCAAGTACACCAAGAGAACGCGAAATATCGTGAGAGGCATTAGTCTGCCGGTATTTCATCGTTGCCGAATTTCAGGTCCTCACTTGTTGCATGCACTGGTATGTAACGTATATGGGGTGGCGGTATACAAACTCGAGAAACCATCTGGTGCCAAAGTGGTGAACTAAAATGTATACATTTACCATAAAACGAAAAAAATGAGGACCAGCTGAAATTTTCAAATTTGACTCAAGACCATATCCGCAACTCACCACAAAAATTTCAAGCGAAGTCCTTGTGAGGTCCGTATATTGGTCCTCACTTGGTCGCGGTCCTCACTTGTTATGCAGATTTTGCACGGGTTAGCCTCACTTGTACCACGGGCCAAAAATATGTATGTATGTATGTATGTATGTATGTATGTATGTATGTATGTATGTATGTATGTATGTATGTATGTATGTATGTATGTATGTATGTATGTATGTATGTATGTATGTATGTATGTATGTATGTATGTATGTATGTATGTATGTATGTATGTATGTATGTATGTATGTATGTATGTATGTATGTATGTATGTATGTATGTATGTATGTATGTATGTATGTATGTATGTATGTATGTATGTATGTATGTATGTATGTATGTATGTATGTATGTATGTATGTATGTATGTATGTATGTATGTATGTATGTATGTATGTATGTATGTATGTATGTATGTATGTATGTATGTATGTATGTATGTATGTATGTATGTATGTATGTATGTATGTATGTATGTATGTATGTATGTATGTATGTATGTATGTATGTATGTATGTATGTATGTATGTATGTATGTATGTATGTATGTATGTATGTATGTATGTATGTATGTATGTATGTATGTATGTATGTATGTATGTATGTATGTATGTATGTATGTATGTATGTATGTATGTATGTATGTATGTATGTATGTATGTATGTATGTATGTATGTATGTATGTATGTATGTATGTATGTATGTATGTATGTATGTATGTATGTATGTATGTATGTATGTATGTATGTATGTATGTATGTATGTATGTATGTATGTATGTATGTATGTATGTATGTATGTATGTATGTATGTATGTATGTATGTATGTATGTATGTATGTATGTATGTATGTATGTATGTATGTATGTATGTATGTATGTATGTATGTATGTATGTATGTATGTATGTATGTATGTATGTATGTATGTATGTATGTATGTATGTATGTATGTATGTATGTATGTATGTATGTATGTATGTATGTATGTATGTATGTATGTATGTATGTATGTATGTATGTATGTATGTATGTATGTATGTATGTATGTATGTATGTATGTATGTATGTATGTATGTATGTATGTATGTATGTATGTATGTATGTATGTATGTATGTATGTATGTATGTATGTATGTATGTATGTATGTATGTATGTATGTATGTATGTATGTATGTATGTATGTATGTATGTATGTATGTATGTATGTATGTATGTATGTATGTATGTATGTATGTATGTATGTATGTATGTATGTATGTATGTATGTATGTATGTATGTATGTATGTATGTATGTATGTATGTATGTATGTATGTATGTATGTATGTATGTATGTATGTATGTATGTATGTATGTATGTATGTATGTATGTATGTATGTATGTATGTATGTATGTATGTATGTATGTATGTATGTATGTATGTATGTATGTATGTATGTATGTATGTATGTATGTATGTATGTATGTATGTATGTATGTATGTATGTATGTATGTATGTATGTATGTATGTATGTATGTATGTATGTATGTATGTATGTATGTATGTATGTATGTATGTATGTATGTATGTATGTATGTATGTATGTATGTATGTATGTATGTATGTATGTATGTATGTATGTATGTATGTATGTATGTATGTATGTATGTATGTATGTATGTATGTATGTATGTATGTATGTATGTATGTATGTATGTATGTATGTATGTATGTATGTATGTATGTATGTATGTATGTATGTATGTATGTATGTATGTATGTATGTATGTATGTATGTATGTATGTATGTATGTATGTATGTATGTATGTATGTATGTATGTATGTATGTATGTATGTATGTATGTATGTATGTATGTATGTATGTATGTATGTATGTATGTATGTATGTATGTATGTATGTATGTATGTATGTATGTATGTATGTATGTATGTATGTATGTATGTATGTATGTATGTATGTATGTATGTATGTATGTATGTATGTATGTATGTATGTATGTATGTATGTATGTATGTATGTATGTATGTATGTATGTATGTATGTATGTATGTATGTATGTATGTATGTATGTATGTATGTATGTATGTATGTATGTATGTATGTATGTATGTATGTATGTATGTATGTATGTATGTATGTATGTATGTATGTATGTATGTATGTATGTATGTATGTATGTATGTATGTATGTATGTATGTATGTATGTATGTATGTATGTATGTATGTATGTATGTATGTATGTATGTATGTATGTATGTATGTATGTATGTATGTATGTATGTATGTATGTATGTATGTATGTATGTATGTATGTATGTATGTATGTATGTATGTATGTATGTATGTATGTATGTATGTATGTATGTATGTATGTATGTATGTATGTATGTATGTATGTATGTATGTATGTATGTATGTATGTATGTATGTATGTATGTATGTATGTATGTATGTATGTATGTATGTATGTATGTATGTATGTATGTATGTATGTATGTATGTATGTATGTATGTATGTATGTATGTATGTATGTATGTATGTATGTATGTATGTATGTATGTATGTATGTATGTATGTATGTATGTATGTATGTATGTATGTATGTATGTATGTATGTATGTATGTATGTATGTATGTATGTATGTATGTATGTATGTATGTATGTATGTATGTATGTATGTATGTATGTATGTATGTATGTATGTATGTATGTATGTATGTATGTATGTATGTATGTATGTATGTATGTATGTATGTATGTATGTATGTATGTATGTATGTATGTATGTATGTATGTATGTATGTATGTATGTATGTATGTATGTATGTATGTATGTATGTATGTATGTATGTATGTATGTATGTATGTATGTATGTATGTATGTATGTATGTATGTATGTATGTATGTATGTATGTATGTATGTATGTATGTATGTATGTATGTATGTATGTATGTATGTATGTATGTATGTATGTATGTATGTATGTATGTATGTATGTATGTATGTATGTATGTATGTATGTATGTATGTATGTATGTATGTATGTATGTATGTATGTATGTATGTATGTATGTATGTATGTATGTATGTATGTATGTATGTATGTATGTATGTATGTATGTATGTATGTATGTATGTATGTATGTATGTATGTATGTATGTATGTATGTATGTATGTATGTATGTATGTATGTATGTATGTATGTATGTATGTATGTATGTATGTATGTATGTATGTATGTATGTATGTATGTATGTATGTATGTATGTATGTATGTATGTATGTATGTATGTATGTATGTATGTATGTATGTATGTATGTATGTATGTATGTATGTATGTATGTATGTATGTATGTATGTATGTATGTATGTATGTATGTATGTATGTATGTATGTATGTATGTATGTATGTATGTATGTATGTATGTATGTATGTATGTATGTATGTATGTATGTATGTATGTATGTATGTATGTATGTATGTATGTGTATGTATGTATGTATGTATGTATGTATGTATGTATGTATGTATGTATGTATGTATGTATGTATGTATGTATGTATGTATGTATGTATGTATGTATGTATGTATGTATGTATGTATGTATGTATGTATGTATGTATGTATGTATGTATGTATGTATGTATGTATGTATGTATGTATGTATGTATGTATGTATGTATGTATGTATGTATGTATGTATGTATGTATGTATGTATGTATGTATGTATGTATGTATGTATGTATGTATGTATGTATGTATGTATGTATGTATGTATGTATGTATGTATGTATGTATGTATGTATGTATGTATGTATGTATGTATGTATGTATGTATGTATGTATGTATGTATGTATGTATGTATGTATGTATGTATGTATGTATGTATGTATGTATGTATGTATGTATGTATGTATGTATGTATGTATGTATGTATGTATGTATGTATGTATGTATGTATGTATGTATGTATGTATGTATGTATGTAGTATGTATGTATGTATGTATGTATGTATGTATGTATGTATGTATGTATGTATGTATGTATGTATGTATGTATGTATGTATGTATGTATGTATGTATGTATGTATGTATGTATGTATGTATGTATGTATGTATGTATGTATGTATGTATGTATGTATGTATGTATGTATGTATGTATGTATGTATGTATGTATGTATGTATGTATGTATGTATGTATGTATGTATGTATGTATGTATGTATGTATGTATGTATGTATGTATGTATGTATGTATGTATGTATGTATGTATGTATGTATGTATGTATGTATGTATGTATGTATGTATGTATGTATGTATGTATGTATGTATGTATGTATGTATGTATGTATGTATGTATGTATGTATGTATGTATGTATGTATGTATGTATGTATGTATGTATGTATGTATGTATGTATGTATGTATGTATGTATGTATGTATGTATGTATGTATGTATGTATGTATGTATGTATGTATGTATGTATGTATGTATGTATGTATGTATGTATGTATGTATGTATGTATGTATGTATGTATGTATGTATGTATGTATGTATGTATGTATGTATGTATGTATGTATGTATGTATGTATGTATGTATGTATGTGTATGTATGTATGTATGTATGTATGTATGTATGTATGTATGTATGTATGTATGTATGTATGTATGTATGTATGTATGTATGTATGTATGTATGTATGTATGTATGTATGTATGTATGTATGTATGTATGTATGTATGTATGTATGTATGTATGTATGTATGTATGTATGTATGTATGTATGTATGTATGTATGTATGTATGTATGTATGTATGTATGTATGTATGTATGTATGTATGTATGTATGTATGTATGTATGTATGTATGTATGTATGTATGTATGTATGTATGTATGTATGTATGTATGTATGTATGTATGTATGTATGTATGTATGTATGTATGTATGTATGTATGTATGTATGTATGTATGTATGTATGTATGTATGTATGTATGTATGTATGTATGTATGTATGTATGTATGTATGTATGTATGTATGTATGTATGTATGTATGTATGTATGTATGTATGTATGTATGTATGTATGTATGTATGTATGTATGTATGTATGTATGTATGTATGTATGTATGTATGTATGTATGTATGTATGTATGTATGTATGTATGTATGTATGTATGTATGTATGTATGTATGTATGTATGTATGTATGTATGTATGTATGTATGTATGTATGTATGTATGTATGTATGTATGTATGTATGTATGTATGTATGTATGTATGTATGTATGTATGTATGTATGTATGTATGTATGTATGTATGTATGTATGTATGTATGTATGTATGTATGTATGTATGTATGTATGTATGTATGTATGTATGTATGTATGTATGTATGTATGTATGTATGTATGTATGTATGTATGTATGTATGTATGTATGTATGTATGTATGTATGTATGTATGTATGTATGTATGTATGTATGTATGTATGTATGTATGTATGTATGTATGTATGTATGTATGTATGTATGTATGTATGTATGTATGTCTGTATGTATGTATGTATGTATGTATGTATGTATGTATGTATGTATGTATGTATGTATGTTGTATGTATGTATGTATGTATTGTATGTATGTATGTATGTATGTTATGTATGTATGTATGTATGTATTAATGTATGTATGTATGTTATGTATGTATGTATGTATGTATGTATGTATGTATGTATGTATGTATGTATGTATGTCTGTATGTAGTATGTATGTATGTATGTATGTATGTATGTATGACGTATGTATGTATGTATGTATGTATGTATGTATGTATGTATGTATGTATGTAATGTATGTATGTATGTATGTATGTATGTATGTATGTATGTATGGTATGTATGTATGTATGTATGTATGTATGTATGTATGTATGTATGTATGTATGTATGTATGTATGTATGTATGTATGTATGTATGTATGTATGTATGTATGTATGTATGTATGTATGTATGTATGTATGTATGTATGTATGTATGTATGTATGTATGTATGTATGATGTATGTATGTATGTATGTATGTATGTATGTATGTATGTATGTATGTATGTATGTATGTATGTATGTATGTATGTATGTATGTATGTATGTATGTATGTATGTATGTATGTATGTATGTATGTATGTATGTATGTATGTATGTATGTATGTATGTATGTATGTATGTATGTATGTATGTATGTATGTATGTATGTATGTATGTATGTATGTATGTATGTATGTATGTATGTATGTATGTATGTATGTATGTATGTATGTATGTATGTATGTATGTATGTATGTATGTATGTATGTATGTATGTATGTATGTATGTATGTATGTATGTATGTATGTATGTATGTATGTATGTATGTATGTATGTATGTATGTATGTATGTATGTATGTATGTATGTATGTATGTATGTATGTATGTATGTATGTATGTATGTATGTATGTATGTATGTATGTATGTATGTATGTATGTATGTATGTATTGTTACAGTTTCGAGGATTCACATTTACAATACTTCGATAAATGTCATTAGATACGTAAGATTAGGCTACTGACCTTATTATTCCAGAAATTATAGTACTGAATGAATTTTAGGGTCCTCATCATTCACAAGGATAATATGATTAAGTAGTCTGTAAGTCTGTAACTCATATGTAATTTGTTACCAATCTAGAAAATAGTTCTTAGACATAAATTGTAAGTATGTTTCGGTGACCCCTGTAGAACATTTTCACAGTAGTCGCACAGTCCTTCTTGCATTTCCTGAAACAGAAAAGTTCATTAGAAGTTGTTTTGGTATTAATTGATGGTAGATTTACATCATATTTTACATGACATCCCTTTATTTATATCATCCCCTGAATGATCTGTTTTGTTTACATTTTCAACCTGATTGAAAGTAAGGTTGGATTTACCTTGACAGACACCTGTCGATCTGTCTTATTCGACAGTGTTGACAGCAGTCAATTATGACATGGATTTTCCGCCAATTTGAACAAAAAGAGGGTTTTTGTCTTCTCCATTTTTGGAATTTTTCTGGAAGCTGGTTCGACGCATTTTGCGGATTTATTTCTGGAAAAATTAACCAATTGTGTAAGAACCTGTAGGTTATTAGCCTGTTGGCAACCAAACTTTGGGATTCTGAAATCTGCTGAGTTCATTACACAAAGGAAATTCTTTACGGCCACCTTACATCCAAGGTCAGTATATAACCTGTATACACCATGCTTTAAAACATGCTTAATCCCCATTATTCTTCTCTATACACGCTTTTATTAGTATTCTGGCGGCTTATACATGTTTATTGTCTGCAGGCCTTTTTATTTCATATGCCTAATTCTACCTCTGCTTGATATGCTGCATGGGTTCGGGCTTCATCACAGAGCTTGCCATCTAGAGGCTACACCAGCATTATACACTGCTTGCTACCATATTGCATGCCATCCAACCCCACCACTTGCATGAAACCTTCGTACACTAGGTCATGCTTCGCCCAATCATCACTCACCGTTCTAAGCCACCGATGGACCCAAGGGAGTACTAAGTTGAATTCAGGTGATAGTAGACCATAAGTTCTAGTGATCAGATCAGACTACTCGCCCTCAGGACCATCTGAAACATACAATTAGTTAAGCTTTAAGTATAAGAATCATTTAAGCGTTTCATTTACCTGGTATTCAGCTATATTTAGGTTGTTCCATGAGTTAGATGGGCCCCATCTCGAGTATCGTAGTCCACTCGATGTTTTAGAGGTAAAGTGTAGTAATCGCTCTTCGGTAAGGGCTTGGGTGTTGATAGGTTTATGATAAGTCTTTTTAAGGATTAGAGACTATACTATATAGGTAGGTGTGAACCCTCGAAGGTACCAATTCATTACATTCCTAAACCTTCTCATCTCGCCTAAATTCCGTAAATATAGCAAATTATTTTGACCTTTGAACATTGTTTTTGTGTGGGATACCCCCCCCTAACCTTACTTTCCTGCACAAAACATATCTTTCCTGGCAAGTGGCCCAGAACAACAACAATAGAACGTAGCAAACAACTCAAAACGTTCCCTTCGCAGAACACAGCATATAGAACCCACGATATCCGTAGGTGTTGCGTACTTCACGAGCGCCACCTACGGGGTTGTCCGCACTGCGGTAATGCGAAATTACCGATTCCCCACGTTGGGCGCCATTTTTTTGTCACAGAATCGGTAATTTCGAATTACCGCAGTGCGGACAACCCCGTAGGTGGCGCTCGTGAAGTACGCTACACCTACGGATATCGTGGGTTCTATATGCTGTGTTCTGCGAAGGGAACGTTTTGAGTTGTTTGCTACGTTCTATTGTTGTTGTTCTGGGCCACTTGCCAGGAAAGATATGTTTTGTGCAGGAAAGTAAGGTTAGGGGGGGGTATCCCACACAAAAACAATGTTCAAAGGTCAAAATAATTTGCTATATTTAAGGAATTTAGGCGAGATGAGAAGGTTTAGGAATGTAATGAATGGGTACCTTCGAGGGTTCACACCTACCTATATAGTATAGTCTCTAATCCTTAAAAAGACTTATCATAAACCTATCAACACCCAAGCCCTTACCGAAGAGCGATTACTACACTTTACCTCTAAAACATCGAGTGGACTACGATACTCGAGATGGGGCCCATCTAACTCATGGAACAACCTAAATATAGCTGAATACCAGGTAAATGAAACGCTTAAATGATTCTTATACTTAAAGCTTAACTAATTGTATGTTTCAGATGGTCCTGAGGGCGAGTAGTCTGATCTGATCACTAGAACTTATGGTCTACTATCACCTGAATTCAACTTAGTACTCCCTTGGGTCCATCGGTGGCTTAGAACGGTGAGTGATGATTGGGCGAAGCATGACCTAGTGTACGAAGGTTTCATGCAAGTGGTGGGGTTGGATGGCATGCAATATGGTAGCAAGCAGTGTATAATGCTGGTGTAGCCTCTAGATGGCAAGCTCTGTGATGAAGCCCGAACCCATGCAGCATATCAAGCAGAGGTAGAATTAGGCATATGAAATAAAAAGGCCTGCAGACAATAAACATGTATAAGCCGCCAGAATACTAATAAAAGCGTGTATAGAGAAGAATAATGGGGATTAAGCATGTTTTAAAGCATGGTGTATACAGGTTATATACTGACCTTGGATGTAAGGTGGCCGTAAAGAATTTCCTTTGTGTAATGAACTCAGCAGATTTCAGAATCCCAAAGTTTGGTTGCCAACAGGCTAATAACCTACAGGTTCTTACACAATTGGTTAATTTTTCCAGAAATAAATCCGCAAAATGCGTCGAACCAGCTTCCAGAAAAATTCCAAAAATGGAGAAGACAAAAACCCTCTTTTTGTTCAAATTGGCGGAAAATCCATGTCATAATTGACTGCTGTCAACACTGTCGAATAAGACAGATCGACAGGTGTCTGTCAAGGTAAATCCAACCTTACTTTCAATCAGGTTGAAAATGTAAACAAAACAGATCATTCAGGGGATGATATAAATAAAGGGATGTCATGTAAAATATGATGTAAATCTACCATCAATTAATACCAAAACAACTTCTAATGAACTTTTCTGTTTCAGGAAATGCAAGAAGGACTGTGCGACTACTGTGAAAATGTTCTACAGGGGTCACCGAAACATACTTACAATTTATGTCTAAGAACTATTTTCTAGATTGGTAACAAATTACATATGAGTTACAGACTTACAGACTACTTAATCATATTATCCTTGTGAATGATGAGGACCCTAAAATTCATTCAGTACTATAATTTCTGGAATAATAAGGTCAGTAGCCTAATCTTACGTATCTAATGACATTTATCGAAGTATTGTAAATGTGAATCCTCGAAACTGTAACAACACCCTCCTTTCCAGGGAAGAGTTTTTATCACTATGAGAAAAACTCTCTATCAAAAATTAGTAAAATAAATGAGGAAACTATACAAAAAAAATAAAACTAATCTGCGGTCATTGGGTCATCAGGGGGATGAGCCTTAAGATCATGAGCGGACCAAACCCCTTTTGATCTTCCGCTCTCGTCACCCAATTCATAGGTCCAAGGAGACACGATTCTAATTATGCTATAAGGGCCATCGAAACGGGGAGCTAGCTTTGAGGTACAACCTCTTGTGGCGTCAGACAAAGTGAACTGACGCTTCCAAACCTTTTGATGTAGACGGAACGTGTCAGGTCGGTATCGAAGATTATATCGACGACTGCTACGCTCAAAGGCTTGAGACAGTCTAGACTGGATGTCTTGAAAGACATTTTGCAACGCTTGATGGCGCTTCCGTGGCTCGAAGTTAGGAAGTTCGGCGGAACCATGCTCTTTTCCTGAAAGAACTACTTCCCTACCGAACATGACAAAATTGGGCGTGAACTCAGTTGCTTCGTGTTTGGCTGAAGTTAGGAAGTTCGGCGGAACCATGCTCTTTTCCTGAAAGAACTACTTCCCTACCGAACATGACAAAATTGGGCGTGAACTCAGTTGCTTCGTGTTTGGCTGATCTCATTGCAGCAGCAACTTGTGGTAAAAATTTATCCCACTGGTTATGCTTATCGCGTACATAAGCTGAAAGAGCAGTCTTAAGAACCCGGTGAGTTCTTTCCACCGCATTCGCTTGAGGATGATAATTGGCAGTAAAACGGTGCTCCATTTCATACTTTGCACACAGGTCAGCTACAGTTTTGTTTTTAAACTCAGTGCCATTGTCGGTAAGTATTCTAGCAGGTACTCCAAAAACTAACAAAACTTGTTCCTCAAGAACCTTACAAATGCTTGGACCGGCACCATTCCGAAGAGGAAAGTATAGTACAAATTTGGAAAAGGGGTCTAATACTGAAAATATGTATTTGTATCCATGGGTGGAACGGGGAAGCGGACCGGTGAGGTCTAAACTTAGTAATTGCCAGGGTCGACTTAGAGTGGGGGTGGTACTCAACATAAATCCAGCCGGCCTCTTCTGCTCCGGTTTCGTTTGTAAACAACTCGTACATCTACTGACATACCTTGAGATGTCGACTCGCATTTTTGGCCAATAATACCTTGAAGAGATTCGAGCATGGGTTTTATAAATACCTAAATGACCACACGTCGGAGGATCATGATTATTCTTGATTATGCACTCCCTTTCGTGTTTTGGAACCACTCGCAGCCAGCTTTCTTGTTCGTCCATAAGGTCCGGGTAACGCAACTTGATCCGTTTATAGAGCTTTTGATTTTCAATCCTCCATAACGGATAATTTGTGGGATTGTTACTCACTCTGTCCAACATTTTGCCATACCAGGGATCATCAGTTTTCGTCTCCTGCTCAGAGTCTATCTGATCCACTGCCTCAACAACAGGCACAGATCGAGATAGAGCATCAGGGACTAGATTATGTTTCCCTTGGCGATGAATGATGTCAAAGTCATACATCTGAAGTCGAACTGCCCATCGCGCAATTCTCCCAACCGGATCTTTGATGTTGTTCAGCCATTTCAAGCTGTAATGGTCAGTAATAACTGTAAACCGGGTACCTTCTACATAAGGTCGAAACTTTTCTATCGCGTGAATCACCGATAGGGCTTCTTTCTCTGTAGTCGAGTATTTTCTTTCATTCTTATTGAGTGAACGGCTCAAGTAAGCTATGACGGTCTCTTCTCCCATATCATTCACCTGGGTGAGCACCGCACCTAAACCATAGTCACTCGCATCACACTGGATGACAAAGGGCCGACTAAAATCGGGACAGCTAAGGACTGGGGACGAAACTAGACATTCTTTTAAAGCTCGGAATGCCCTGTCGCACTCAGTTGTCCAGTTGAAGGGATGATTCTTTCGCAAAAGATTACATAGTGGCGCAGTGAGAGAAGAAAAGTTAGGCACAAAGCGCCGGTACCAGGATGTAAGCCCAATAAACTGTCTAACTTCTCTCACTGTCGAAGGGACCTTTATTTGTAATATGGCCTCTACTTTGGCCGGATCTACCATAAGCCCAGATGGACCTACCATATAACCAAGGTATTTAAGTTCTGATTTGCAGAAATGGCACTTCTCCTTATTAAGAGTGAGGCCTGCCTCAAGTAGTTTATCTAGCACTCTGGATAACACTTCAACGTGTTTCTCAAAAGTACTGGTACATATAATCACATCATCTAGGTACACGAAACAATGATGTTCTAGATCAGCTCCGATGACATTATCAATGAAACGTTGCCAAGTGGCGGGTGCGTTATGCAAACCCATGGGCATTCTTTTAAAGTGAAATAATCCTCTACCGGGAATTACAAAAGCAGTATACTGCTTGGAATCCTCTGATAAAGGGATCTGGAAATAAGCAGACTTAATGTCAAGGGTTGATAGATAGCGGGCATCTCGAAGCCTGTCCAGGATCGAGGTTACCAGAGGTAATGGATAAGCATCTCTAGAGGTCACCTGGTTCAGTTTTCGGAAGTCAACTACAAATCTGTATTTTTGGTCTTGCTTAATCAACAGAATTGGAGAACACCATGATGAGTTAGACGGCTCTATGACGTCATCAGCGAGCATTTTATCCAGCTCCTCATTAACTTGCTTTTGCAAAGCAGGAGAAATGGGGTAATATCGTTGACGAATAGGAGGGGACTCTGTTTTAATAACATGTTGTACCTTGGTCGTACAACCTAACTTGGTGCCCATTTTGGCAAAAGCCCTTTCTACTATAGAATGCAAAACAGCTTTCTGATTTTCGGGGAGAGTGTCTAAATCGGTGATCGCCGATACCACAGGAACTTCCTCCGAGGCGCGGAAAGACCACACCTCCGAAAATAGATCGGGAATGATCCCCATACATTTCCAAAAATCTATTCCCAAAATTAAGCGATGGGGTAGAGAAGGGATTACCAAAATTTCGAGAACCCTAACTCTGTCTTCGAGTTGTACTGGTACATGTATGGAACCCAGGATTTCACATGGTTGTCCATTAGCCACCGTAACAGAATTAACACTACAACTGCCTAATTTACACACACCCTTCAAAATTTCCCAACCTGGGCCACCTAGGATAGTCCTAGTAGCTCCAGAATCTAGTAAACCTAAAATACTTAATCCATAAATTTTTACATTGACATAGGGACGTTGATCTCCCTTCGCATGGGACACAATAAAATCTAGTAAGGCATCAGCCGCTTTCAAGGAGGAATCCAAAGCACGGCTTACTGTTGGCTCCTCGGGAGGTTTTTTCGACAGCTTGGACAATGGGTAAATGTAACATTGGGGTGACCACACTTAAAGCAGAACTTCTTTCGAGAATCGGGACAAGACCTAAATTTGTGTTGGGTCGAACCGCAGTTCCAACACTTGTACGCCGCGTCTACGGTTGCGACTATAGTGGTTTTGGGATCTTGATTGTCACATAAATTAGACGATACAGCAGAATGAGAGATAGGGGTGGTAGAGATTGGACCAACTGACAGAGGACTAGCATACGAAGGAGGGCCGTCACTCCGGCGATACCTGAGTTCAGGTTCCAGAAGGCCTCGCGCACTGGTCGGCGGGGGTTGATACTTTTGTGCTCTTTGAGCAGCTTCCTCAATGGAGCGAGCTAAGGTCATCAATTGAGACACGCTGCTTACGGGATGTAAGGCTAGTTGCGTCTGGAAGGACGGCAAGAGGTTTCGCATGATTAGGTTAAGCTTGGTTGACTCCGGAACGGGGGTGGGGAGCTTCCGAAATAAGTTTTCCATTATCACTATATAGGTTCCCACACGTTCTTGAGCTCCTTGGGTTCTTCGCCGGATTTCATCCCAAAGACTATGCTCGTAATCATAGGGTTGAAACATATGCTTCAATTGCGAACACAATTCATCCCAAGAGGACGCATGAGTCGTTCGATACCACAACAAGGCATCCTGGGTGAACAATTCTGCAGCAGACTGAAACAAACGCTCCTTTGAGACACCTCGAGAAATCCTCAATTCCTCGATACGTTCCAAGAAGTCCGTAACACTACTACGTCCATTGAACTTCACGTTCCATCTCCCAATGTCTATCGGGGAGCAACGGGGAGCGAAAAAGTCAGAATGCACCGGTGCATAATGGTTTGCATTGGGATTCAAGGATGTCCCTTGAAAAGTACTATTGGCGGGGATAACGTCCACCATACCAACCCCAATGGAATCTTTTGCCGGAGGCTGTAGGACGCGACCTTGGATAGAAGGAGGATGAGCTGTCCGATTTCGGTCTGCCTCAGATGAAGCTGGACATTCATTAAAACGTACCTTTCCAGACGACTTGGTAACTGACAGGGCCTTGGCTTCCTGGGAGAGAACCTCTGGATACTTCGGAGAAAGGGATGCTCTTTCCAACTGATTGACCAATTCCGGGAGGTCGTCTAACGGGGCATCTATCAACGACATATTCATGGGTCGGTCTCCTTTGTCTAAAGCCGGCACATCTACCAACGCTACGCTCTCAAGGTGGGAGTGGATCGCGTCTCTTTCAGCCTGAGTTGACGGGTTTTGCACGCAGGCGGTGTATCGCCGATTCACGTCTCCCAGCAGTTGCATAGACATCTCCATAAGGACTTTTCTTTCCTCGACCTCATCACCCTCACAATCTAACCTCGAAAGTCTACCTGATACATGTAATAATCTTGTATATATTCTTTTAAATTCGTTTTCTCGATTTTCTACATCAAAATGGGCTATCGCCTCTTTTAGCTCTTGGAGTTTGGCAGAACATTTGGGAAGCTCTTCCTGAGCTATACCACAACCATGTTGCGGAGGTGCCGATAAATTTTCTTTTTCCAACCTAAGGGCATCACGCAATAGTGCACGCTTTTCGGCTACTGTATTCCCAATTGGGAGTCCTCTTAGAAGCAGCTCATAAGTCAGTTCATCTCCAAGCAATCTATTAACCTCCATTTTCACTCGTCTAAATATCTACAGCTATGACAACTCCAGTAAAATTGAAAATATCTAAACTATCCTATCTATATTCAGAAAAATTTTACAATCCCCTCCCCTTCTTCGGATGAGGAAAAAAATAAAAACTTAACCTCGCAATAAACGACCTACACCACCAACACACTACTCGACACAAGTCGTCCCTCGATTCGCCCAAGTATTGTAAAACTAACCGACCACAACCTGAAAAATTTCTCTAAAAATACAAGTCGTCAGTCACAACTACACCTATACATAATTATTGTCTGACAACAGCTTCTCAACCATAAACTTTCAGCTTACCAATCCTACTATCTAAAATTAAACCGGCAATCGATCATAAAAACTTTCTGACCAACCCTATAGAAGCTTTTTGACCAACCTTATACGCAAGGTTTAGCCGATGAGCACAAAACTCCAAAATATGTGGTAGCACACGATACTACAAAACATACGATAGTGGTAACAAGGTACCACCAGCTACTGAACCAGTGATTATACCGGTGACTATTACGTCTAAATCCGGCTTCGACCAAAATAACGTTTTACCCGTGTCAAAATCTGACTACAGCGCTCTATGCTACAGCGCTACCGTGCTGCTTCGACGTACTACCCAAAGGACGTACCTAAATATCATTTATAGGGGGACCTGTATAAAAGTATAAACACGATATAAAATAGAGTAAGGAGATTTTACATTTCAGAATGAAAATTGGGAATCTAGAACACAACATCCACTAAGTTGGGCGCCATTTTCTTGTCACACAATCCCCCGATTGTAAAATTTTTCTGAATATAGATAGGATAGTTTAGATATTTTCAATTTTACTGGAGTTGTCATAGCTGTAGATATTTAGACGAGTGAAAATGGAGGTTAATAGATTGCTTGGAGATGAACTGACTTATGAGCTGCTTCTAAGAGGACTCCCAATTGGGAATACAGTAGCCGAAAAGCGTGCACTATTGCGTGATGCCCTTAGGTTGGAAAAAGAAAATTTATCGGCACCTCCGCAACATGGTTGTGGTATAGCTCAGGAAGAGCTTCCCAAATGTTCTGCCAAACTCCAAGAGCTAAAAGAGGCGATAGCCCATTTTGATGTAGAAAATCGAGAAAACGAATTTAAAAGAATATATACAAGATTATTACATGTATCAGGTAGACTTTCGAGGTTAGATTGTGAGGGTGATGAGGTCGAGGAAAGAAAAGTCCTTATGGAGATGTCTATGCAACTGCTGGGAGACGTGAATCGGCGATACACCGCCTGCGTGCAAAACCCGTCAACTCAGGCTGAAAGAGACGCGATCCACTCCCACCTTGAGAGCGTAGCGTTGGTAGATGTGCCGGCTTTAGACAAAGGAGACCGACCCATGAATATGTCGTTGATAGATGCCCCGTTAGACGACCTCCCGGAATTGGTCAATCAGTTGGAAAGAGCATCCCTTTCTCCGAAGTATCCAGAGGTTCTCTCCCAGGAAGCCAAGGCCCTGTCAGTTACCAAGTCGTCTGGAAAGGTACGTTTTAATGAATGTCCAGCTTCATCTGAGGCAGACCGAAATCGGACAGCTCATCCTCCTTCTATCCAAGGTCGCGTCCTACAGCCTCCGGCAAAAGATTCCATTGGGGTTGGTATGGTGGACGTTATCCCCGCCAATAGTACTTTTCAAGGGACATCCTTGAATCCCAATGCAAACCATTATGCACCGGTGCATTCTGACTTTTTCGCTCCCCGTTGCTCCCCGATAGACATTGGGAGATGGAACGTGAAGTTCAATGGACGTAGTAGTGTTACGGACTTCTTGGAACGTATCGAGGAATTGAGGATTTCTCGAGGTGTCTCAAAGGAGCGTTTGTTTCAGTCTGCTGCAGAATTGTTCACCCAGGATGCCTTGTTGTGGTATCGAACGACTCATGCGTCCTCTTGGGATGAATTGTGTTCGCAATTGAAGCATATGTTTCAACCCTATGATTACGAGCATAGTCTTTGGGATGAAATCCGGCGAAGAACCCAAGGAGCTCAAGAACGTGTGGGAACCTATATAGTGATAATGGAAAACTTATTTCGGAAGCTCCCCACCCCCGTTCCGGAGTCAACCAAGCTTAACCTAATCATGCGAAACCTCTTGCCGTCCTTCCAGACGCAACTAGCCTTACATCCCGTAAGCAGCGTGTCTCAATTGATGACCTTAGCTCGCTCCATTGAGGAAGCTGCTCAAAGAGCACAAAAGTATCAACCCCCGCCGACCAGTGCGCGAGGCCTTCTGGAACCTGAACTCAGGTATCGCCGGAGTGACGGCCCTCCTTCGTATGCTAGTCCTCTGTCAGTTGGTCCAATCTCTACCACCCCTATCTCTCATTCTGCTGTATCGTCTAATTTATGTGACAATCAAGATCCCAAAACCACTATAGTCGCAACCGTAGACGCGGCGTACAAGTGTTGGAACTGCGGTTCGACCCAACACAAATTTAGGTCTTGTCCCGATTCTCGAAAGAAGTTCTGCTTTAAGTGTGGTCACCCCAATGTTACATTTACCCATTGTCCAAGCTGTCGAAAAAACCTCCCGAGGAGCCAACAGTAAGCCGTGCTTTGGATTCCTCCTTGAAAGCGGCTGATGCCTTACTAGATTTTATTGTGTCCCATGCGAAGGGAGATCAACGTCCCTATGTCAATGTAAAAATTTATGGATTAAGTATTTTAGGTTTACTAGATTCTGGAGCTACTAGGACTATCCTAGGTGGCCCAGGTTGGGAAATTTTGAAGGGTGTGTGTAAATTAGGCAGTTGTAGTGTTAATTCTGTTACGGTGGCTAATGGACAACCATGTGAAATCCTGGGTTCCATACATGTACCAGTACAACTCGAAGACAGAGTTAGGGTTCTCGAAATTTTGGTAATCCCTTCTCTACCCCATCGCTTAATTTTGGGAATAGATTTTTGGAAATGTATGGGGATCATTCCCGATCTATTTTCGGAGGTGTGGTCTTTCCGCGCCTCGGAGGAAGTTCCTGTGGTATCGGCGATCACCGATTTAGACACTCTCCCCGAAAATCAGAAAGCTGTTTTGCATTCTATAGTAGAAAGGGCTTTTGCCAAAATGGGCACCAAGTTAGGTTGTACGACCAAGGTACAACATGTTATTAAAACAGAGTCCCCTCCTATTCGTCAACGATATTACCCCATTTCTCCTGCTTTGCAAAAGCAAGTTAATGAGGAGCTGGATAAAATGCTCGCTGATGACGTCATAGAGCCGTCTAACTCATCATGGTGTTCTCCAATTCTGTTGATTAAGCAAGACCAAAAATACAGATTTGTAGTTGACTTCCGAAAACTGAACCAGGTGACCTCTAGAGATGCTTATCCATTACCTCTGGTAACCTCGATCCTGGACAGGCTTCGAGATGCCCGCTATCTATCAACCCTTGACATTAAGTCTGCTTATTTCCAGATCCCTTTATCAGAGGATTCCAAGCAGTATACTGCTTTTGTAATTCCCGGTAGAGGATTATTTCACTTTAAAAGAATGCCCATGGGTTTGCATAACGCACCCGCCACTTGGCAACGTTTCATTGATAATGTCATCGGAGCTGATCTAGAACATCATTGTTTCGTGTACCTAGATGATGTGATTATATGTACCAGTACTTTTGAGAAACACGTTGAAGTGTTATCCAGAGTGCTAGATAAACTACTTGAGGCAGGCCTCACTCTTAATAAGGAGAAGTGCCATTTCTGCAAATCAGAACTTAAATACCTTGGTTATATGGTAGGTCCATCTGGGCTTATGGTAGATCCGGCCAAAGTAGAGGCCATATTACAAATAAAGGTCCCTTCGACAGTGAGAGAAGTTAGACAGTTTATTGGGCTTACATCCTGGTACCGGCGCTTTGTGCCTAACTTTTCTTCTCTCACTGCGCCACTATGTAATCTTTTGCGAAAGAATCATCCCTTCAACTGGACAACTGAGTGCGACAGGGCATTCCGAGCTTTAAAAGAATGTCTAGTTTCGTCCCCAGTCCTTAGCTGTCCCGATTTTAGTCGGCCCTTTGTCATCCAGTGTGATGCGAGTGACTATGGTTTAGGTGCGGTGCTCACCCAGGTGAATGATATGGGAGAAGAGACCGTCATAGCTTACTTGAGCCGTTCACTCAATAAGAATGAAAGAAAATACTCGACTACAGAGAAAGAAGCCCTATCGGTGATTCACGCGATAGAAAAGTTTCGACCTTATGTAGAAGGTACCCGGTTTACAGTTATTACTGACCATTACAGCTTGAAATGGCTGAACAACATCAAAGATCCGGTTGGGAGAATTGCGCGATGGGCAGTTCGACTTCAGATGTATGACTTTGACATCATTCATCGCCAAGGGAAACATAATCTAGTCCCTGATGCTCTATCTCGATCTGTGCCTGTTGTTGAGGCAGTGGATCAGATAGACTCTGAGCAGGAGACGAAAACTGATGATCCCTGGTATGGCAAAATGTTGGACAGAGTGAGTAACAATCCCACAAATTATCCGTTATGGAGGATTGAAAATCAAAAGCTCTATAAACGGATCAAGTTGCGTTACCCGGACCTTATGGACGAACAAGAAAGCTGGCTGCGAGTGGTTCCAAAACACGAAAGGGAGTGCATAATCAAGAATAATCATGATCCTCCGACGTGTGGTCATTTAGGTATTTATAAAACCCATGCTCGAATCTCTTCAAGGTATTATTGGCCAAAAATGCGAGTCGACATCTCAAGGTATGTCAGTAGATGTACGAGTTGTTTACAAACGAAACCGGAGCAGAAGAGGCCGGCTGGATTTATGTTGAGTACCACCCCCACTCTAAGTCGACCCTGGCAATTACTAAGTTTAGACCTCACCGGTCCGCTTCCCCGTTCCACCCATGGATACAAATACATATTTTCAGTATTAGACCCCTTTTCCAAATTTGTACTATACTTTCCTCTTCGGAATGGTGCCGGTCCAAGCATTTGTAAGGTTCTTGAGGAACAAGTTTTGTTAGTTTTTGGAGTACCTGCTAGAATACTTACCGACAATGGCACTGAGTTTAAAAACAAAACTGTAGCTGACCTGTGTGCAAAGTATGAAATGGAGCACCGTTTTACTGCCAATTATCATCCTCAAGCGAATGCGGTGGAAAGAACTCACCGGGTTCTTAAGACTGCTCTTTCAGCTTATGTACGCGATAAGCATAACCAGTGGGATAAATTTTTACCACAAGTTGCTGCTGCAATGAGATCAGCCAAACACGAAGCAACTGAGTTCACGCCCAATTTTGTCATGTTCGGTAGGGAAGTAGTTCTTTCAGGAAAAGAGCATGGTTCCGCCGAACTTCCTAACTTCAGCCAAACACGAAGCAACTGAGTTCACGCCCAATTTTGTCATGTTCGGTAGGGAAGTAGTTCTTTCAGGAAAAGAGCATGGTTCCGCCGAACTTCCTAACTTCGAGCCACGGAAGCGCCATCAAGCGTTGCAAA
>CATOUR010000544.1:0-94837 GCA_951848785.1 Callosobruchus maculatus
TAAACCTGAAGATCTGAGAGATCTGAAATTTTCGGTTTTTGTCAAACGAGACCGAAACTCAAAACTGAGAACGGTTTTGTAATAAGCACCCTCAAATCATCCTAAAGACGAGGTTCCGTCTTGGTAGAGAGCGAAATAAAGATTTTCAGTTTTTTGGGTAAACTTGAAGATCTGAGAGATCTGAAATTTTCGATTTTTGTCAAACGAGACTGAAGCTCAAAACTGAGAACGGTTTTGTAATAAGCACCCTCAAATCATCCTAAAGACGAGGTTCCGTCTTGGTAGAGAGCGAAATAAAGATTTTCAGTTTTTTGGGTAAACCTGAAGATCTGAGAGATCTGAAATTTATGGTTTTTGTCAAACGAGACCGAAACTCAAAACTGAGAACGGTTTTGTAATAAGCACCCTCAAATCATCCTAAAGACGAGGTTCCGTCTTAGTAGAAAGCGAAATAAAGATTTTCAGTTTTTTTGGTAAACCTGAAGATCTGAGAGATCTGAAATTTTCGGTTTTTGTCAAACGAGAGCGAAACTCAAAACTGAGAACGGTTTTGTAATAAGCACCCTCAAATCATCCTAAAGACGAGGTTCCGTCTTGGTAGAGAGCGAAATAAAGATTTTCAGTTTTTTGGGTAAACCTGAAGATCTGAGAGATCTGAAATTTTCGGTTTTTGTCAAACGAGACCGAAACTCAAAACTGAGAACGGTTTTGTAATAAGCACCCTCAAATCATCCTAAAGACGAGGTTCCGTCTTAGTAGAAAGCGAAATAAAGATTTTCAGTTTTTTGGGTAAACCTGAAGATCTGAGAGATCTGAAATTTTCGATTTTTGTCAAACGAGACTGAAACTCAAAACTGAGAACGGTTTTGTAATAAGCACCCTCAAATCATCCTAAAGACGAGGTTCCGTCTTAGTAGAGGCGAAATAAAGATTTTCAGTTTTTTTGGGTAAACCTGAAGATTTGAGAGATCTGAAATTTTCGATTTTTGTCAAACGAGACTGAAACTCATAACTGGGGACGGTTTTGTAATAAGCACCCTCAAATCATCCTAAAGACGAGGTTTCACAAGATCGAAGGGAAAGGAGAAATTGCTGCCTTGTAACTCTAAAATATGCTTTAAATTTTACTTCGTCGTCAAGCAGATGTCTATGCACAAGTAATTTAAATGCTCCTTCGCTGCTTCTTGCTTCTTCAATTGACTAGCAGAATTCCTAGTGCTATTATGAATCGTGGTTATTATGTCAATTTCTTCTTGCAAAATTTCATCTTGCAATATTAAAAGTGCCAAAGCTAATTTCTTTCTTTTACTCATCGCGATGGTCAGGACGCAACTGACTATCCTAGAAAAAACACTTTATGCGCAGCGCATTGGATGTTACATTGCGTCGGACGTATTACGTTCTACGCCGCATAAAATGTGCGTTGCTAGGAAAACCATCATGAGGAAAACCCTGCTTTAAAATGCCTTCTAAAGTTCAAACATAAGAGAAAATTGCCAGAGACGTGATAAAACTTCCCAAGAAGCATTTCAGCAGCTTACTAAGTTCATGGAGGTTTTAAATAGGTTTGGCATTAAATAAGAGTGTTGTTTTATTACTGCATTGACTATGGCCAAATACACTCAAGATCAAATTATCCTATCAACTATAAAGAGTATCCATAAAACCTATTCAATACGGCCAACAGTGAATTTAAGCTGTAAAGTTTCAAGGAAGCTTTTGGTCCTTACAGCTGTCTCAAGACTTACCGACTTTAAGAAAGCTTTCTAGAAGGCCTAATTGTTTTAAATATTTGAAAGAAATTATTCAATAAAGCCGGCTGAAAACTCCATATTTTCCAAGTCAAATAGGCACAACTAAAATCTTCCTTCAAATTTGTTGGCTTTAAAGATGCTTATGATAAAATAGAAAGGTTGCAAGTAAGTAAATAAACATTACCGATAAAGTCATCTTAAAGTATGTTTTTGTTAGATAAGCTTCGGTAAGATTAAAATTAAACGATGGATCCAAACTCAATAGGTGGTGCAAAATAAATAAAGACGGGCATTTCAAAAGCAATATAAAAAAATTGGTGATTAGAAATACCAACGTCATTTCAAACAAATTTCTGTATACACCAGAGCAATTGCTGCTTGCTCTACAAGGCACAGATCCGATCATCGTTGGAGCATTGCTCCCATGTGTGGGGATGCGCTCCGAAGCACTCTCTAAAGTTTTTGGACACTACTCAGAAGAGATCAATTAGATTAATCGATACACCTAACCTCACAAAGGACCTCCACAACCTATAACATCGAAGAAGGGTGGCTGACCTGTCCCTGTTTTACACACTCTATCACGGAAGATGTTCGAGTAAGCTCTCCCAGATAATAACAGCAAAGGCCGCCCGAACGAGGAACACTAGAGAGGCTCTGCGAGCTCATCCTTACCAGGTCGAGATCCCTACTCCACGAACTAGTCTCCTCCAGCATTCCTTCTTTTGGAGAACTTCGACGCTATGGAACGAGCTGCCGGGGAATTTGTTTCCCGACGGCTACAACCTGCAGCGTTTCAAATCTAACACGAACCGACACTGTGCTTCTACAGCGCCATAGGCTTTCAGCCTTTGCGGGAGGCTGACCATAAAAAAATCAATCTGATTTTAGCAAAAACTGCAGCCCAAATTCGTGATCAATATCGAATACAAATCCCGATAATTACATGGCAGACAAATTAATATCGTCCATCGAATAAATTAGGGCACTTTCCGTCTGCATCAATTTCAATATCAATTACAATTTATAAATGCATTGTGTACTGGAACGGACGAATCAATCAAAATTAGAGCCGTCAGCAATCGGGGCATATCCGTGTAGTTATTAACGTGGACAAGCCAGGAGTGGATTCGACGAGAGGAAAACAGCTAATTTACATCCATTAACACCAAAATTAAGGCGAGTTACTCTCGAAATAAACTGACAAGGCTTAATTACTCATCGCCAACGTATCTTCGGAACTTTCTAAGCTGGCGTCTAGCGCTTCTTTTGTTATCGATGTGCAGCGCTCCTGCGATGTTTTTTGTTGCATCAGCGCTGCCGTGAGGGTGAGTGAACTAAGGGAGGGAAGTTATGGGTGCTGCTTCTTGGGATTCTAGTTAATGTGCTTTTTTGCCCTTTTACGCCATACAGTTTTTTTGATAAAGGTTCCATTATATTACGCTAAATGCAGGAAGAATAATAACTGCAGTCGATTTAGGACAATAGGGAGCTTTTGGACCACTTAAATTAACGTCAAAAATAACGAAAATCCTCATTGACGTTATTTACGATAATGCTAACTACTGCTAGACAAGAATGACTTTTTGGACCTGTAAAATAACCACATTCTTCGTTATTTGACATTTTATGGTATGAGCTTTAAAGTGTCAAACTATCTTCATTATCTTATTCAGTTATGGATGGAATCTTTCAAAATATTATTGGAAGAGATAACCCATTTGTTTTTATTTTTTTACAAGAGTATTAACTACCATACATTTTTTAGGTAAACCTGAAGATCTGAGAGATCTGAAATTTTCTATTTTTGTCAAACGAGACCGAAACTCAAAACTGAGAACGGTTTTGTAATAAGCACCCTCAAATCATCCTGAAGACGAGGTTCCGTCTTAGTAGAGAGCGAAATAAAGGTTTTAAATTTTTTGGGTAAACCTGAAGATCTGAGAGATCTGAAATTTTCGATTTTTGTCAAACGAGACCGAAACTCAAAACTGAGAACGGTTTTGTAATAAGCACCCTCAAATCATCCTGAAGACGAGGTTCCGTCTTGGTAGAGAGCGAAATAAAGATTTTCAGTTTTTCATGGTTTTTGGGGACCTAACATCAATATTCCATCATAATCTTTTTGATATGGTTAGTCATTCTATGACTATTTGGGCGAGATGTCAATGAGAGTTAGTCATACCTCCGCCCGCCCTTAGGTTCAACGACACTGCAATCAGTTGCGCCGTGCTACAAACCACAGCGCCACGTGGTTTGATGTTCGATATCGCGAGACCGGCTCGCCGTACACACCGACCGACGGACCGACCAACCGTCTGTCGATGTTTGTAAATTGATACTTTAATTAATTAAGTAAAAAATCAACCGACGCGACGGCGGCGTCGGTTTTACCCGCGTAATGGTCGATTTAGCCACAGTATATCCAATTATACAGTAGCGCAACTCCCTAGAAATCATGCAGAAAGTCTCCGAAAAACTGGCCTCTCATAACCCCACGTCGGCTCCTCAGCACGAGCCGCGAGTATTGCCGTTTACGTTTTGAACACAGGGTCGGCTTAGCAATAATCGAGTGAAGAAGCGTAATTATTGTGTTGCAGTAAGTTTGATGGACGCGATATGTCTCGTAAATAGAGTAAATTTTGAGAGCAGTGTGGTAATGTGACATTCTTCATCGAAGTTAGGCAGTTGTCTTTGGAATTCTGAATTACAATTTGTAAGTTATATCCATGCATTCGCATTTATTGTACGCGGAAATGTTTTGCACTGATTCTTCTAAATCATCATGGATTCTTTGCATATAAATGGGGTGTAAACATTTTTTTTAGAAGCAAAACAGGAAATAGTCGGTGTATGAAAGAAACTTGTTAACTCCGAGAAAATAAGTGGCTTTCTTGTTTGTAAGTAAATTACAAAAATGCGAGATTTATTCAACTTTATTTTATCTTATCTTACTTATTTACTTATATGATTCAAATATGGATGGCAATGACGTAGCGTCCAAAATAACATTTATATCTAGTTATCCCACAACCTTCAAATTTATCTTCATCTATTATCGCAGAAAAACGTTTAAGGTACGAAAACATGGTAAACAGCAAAACTGATGAAATCTGGTTAGGTGTACATAAAAAATAATGATCAATATGTTTATAACAACGATAAAATATACTAAACTGGTCGTTATTCATAGAATAATTGCAAAACTGTTTTTTTTATCTAGTTTACTAAGGCTACCTTTCCTTCTGTATTTGTATATTACATATGAATAGGCATATTGAAGAAAAGACTCCATGGTTATAGAGGAAAATGATATATTTTTGAAACTAGCGTGTTGATTCTTTTTATTGTGAACTTTCTATTTGAGCATCCATTAAAATGGGCTTCACTTCCTGCTTAAAATTTCATAATGTTGGAATACATAATCACATTCATTTTGTTATATGTCGTGAAAGATCTTTTGAATGTTGTGGTGTTGTGAGGAAACAGTGAGAAATTATTATTCTGAATTTAGGCTCATAATTAAAGAACGACTTTCCATAACGTCTAACTCTTCTATAAACTGAAAAAAAAACACACAGCTACCCTAATACCCGACAGACTCTGTTAGAGACAAATGGAGCTATGCCATCACACTTTAATATTATTAGGTGATAAAGGAGCATAATATTAGACATTGGAGGAATCGCATACCCGGCAGCATCTTGAGGAAGCTTAAAAAACTATAGTCACAGTTTTTGGAATTGTTAATACAGCCTACAGCGGCGCAACATTTGACTTCACGCGTCCTGATATCCATATCAGCGTATCACCAAATTCCTTAATCCGGTTCTGTCAAAGACACTACCTTCACTCTCATAGACTGAACACGACTCAGGCGGTCGCCGTACTAAACGTCCTGCGAACGATGCGCGGGATGCTATGCGCGAACCACCAAAATTCTGGAGAGTTGCGCTACTGTATAATTGGATATACTGTGATTTAGCCGCGCTATTGAAGCACGCGGGCGCGCCGGCGTTTTTCGATTTTTTTCACGTCGACTCGATGGGCTGGAAGCGCTATTAGGGTGCGCGGCCTACCTTTAATTACATGCTTCACGGACGACTTTTGATTTGTTTTCGACGCGGCGTTTATACAGTCATTATGAACGATAACCTGTTAGGGTATGTCCATAACGACGCACCGCACTAAAGGCTCGGTCAAACAGAGGGCGTTCTAGAACGCCGCGTTACAGCGTTCCCTTGTTCTGTATTATTCCAGTATCAACCCGTCAAACAGAGCATGAACGGTCGTAGTGCACGTAGAACGCCGCGTTATATTTCGATACAGATTTTGCAAAGAACGCCCACCGTTATAGGTATCAGGATGACAGAGCAGTTGATTGAATGTGTTTGAAACCATCCTTGTTTATACGACACGAAAAACAGTTCATATAAAAACATGTTTACATCCGAATGACTTGAGATCTTGAAGAAAATTGGTCTATCTGACGTCCAGTGTACGCCGCGTTCTGACCGCCATACGCCACGTTCTGATCGCCCTGACGCCGCGTTCTACACCGCGGTCTGTTTCAGTATAACCAGTCAAAAAGAGCCCAAGCCATCGTAGTAGGCGACGTTCTGTCACGGCGTTAGAACGCCACGTTGTATTTCCAAACAGAATTTGCAAATGACATATGCGCCCATAGCAGTTTTTGTTTTTTGGAACGTGATAATGCGAAAAAAAGTATAAGTTCATCTATGTCTGAATCACTCGACATCTTGACAAAAAATGGCGTAACGCTTTTGCTCAACCCGTCAAACAGACCTGTCTGGTACAAACAGAACGCTGAAAAGCTAAATTCAGATGCACACGACATCCGATGATACGACGGCGACGGTACGAAACTGTTTCTATTGGTTGAAATATGTTGATTTGACATCATTTTCAATATTTCAACCAATAGGAACAGTTTCGTACCGTCGTATCATCGGATATCGTGTGCATCTGAATTAAGCTAAAGGCGGCGTTAGAGAACGCCGTGTCGCCGCGTTCAGAACGCCGTAACGCCGCGTTCACAACGCCGTAACGCCGCGTTCAGAACGTGCTCTGTTTGACCAGTCCAATTCAATGTAACGGAACGCTGTAAGCGGCGTTCTAGAGCGCCGGGACGCCGCGTTCTAGACCGCCGTCTGTTTGACCGGGCCTTTAGGGTACAAACATAGTGGAGCGACGAGGCTAGAGACTAGCGGCGAGGCTAGCGACGACATGAAAAACGCGATGAAACACATATTCTATAGTAGAGCGATACGTTTTGCGTAATGGTCGATTTAGCCGCGCGCGCTATCGAAACACGCGGGCGCGCCGGCGTTTTTCGATTTTTTTCACGTCGACTCGATGGGCTGGAAGCGCTATTAGGGTGCGCGGCCTACCTTTAATTACATGCTTCACGGACGACTTTTGATTTGTTTTCGACGCAACGTTTATACAGCCATTATGAACGATAATCTGTTAGGGTATGTCCATAACGACGCACCGCACCGGTTTCACTGATCCCTGATAAATCTCAGATATCCTATCTGCCAGATAGGCCTATACATGGCCGACTCTACACTAGGCCGGAGCCTTAGATGTGGCAACGTGGCTTAACTGTCAAATAGGTGGCCTATAGTTTCAGAATAATTATTACATTTTATATGTATTAGAGTTGATCTGGGTTAATAAATTAAGAAAAATACTTTTTAGAACTACTACTACTAATACCACTTACATCTTCTGTCTGATTCATCGTAGTCAAACACTACAAAATAAAAATAAACGCAACCTGTTTCCTGCTGCCACTTCCACTTCCACTTAAATGAACACTCAATTTACTTTGCAAATTGTCACTTGAGCTAGAAAAATTCACTATTAGGTCACTGTGAAGCCATTCTTGCTGGTCTTGATTCCCTTTCACTATCAAATCTTTTCGTAGGTATGCCCAGATGCATGCCCTCGTTGGCATACCCAGATGAGTTCTATTAACTGTCTTTTTCTGTGATATTTGGGAGGTCCAGAAAACATTGTAGGTACCACATTGTGGTTTAAAATAGGTCTTATCCTTTGAAATGTTTGTAAATTATTGTCTTTATTCTTATAAATAGAACCAGAGCTCTTATGAGGAATACCTTCCACCCACTTCTGCTTATGTCCTTCATTGGAAGCACTAATTGCTAGTGCAACCTGATACTACACACTTTGCAGGCATCTTTTTATCTTTATAGTTTCGTTTGTGCAGGTAAATAATTAGAAACACATTAAAAATCACCTTCCACTCTTCGTTGTTACTCTGGAAGGTTATGTTGGTATCTCCTTGTTTGGAAGCCCCAATTGCTATTGCAACCTGGTACTACACACTTTGCAGGCATCTTTTTATCTTTATAGTTTCCTTTGTGCAGGCAAATAATTAGAAACACATTAAAAATCACCTTCCACTCTTCGTTGTTACTCTGGAAGGTTATGTTGGTATCTCCTTGTTTGGAAGCCCCAATTGCTATTGCAACCTGGTACTACACACTTTGCAGGCATCTTTTTATCTTTATAGTTTCGTTTGTGCAGGTAAATAATTAGAAACACATTAAAAATCACCTTCCAATCTTATTTTTCACTCTGGAAGATTACACTAATGACTTCACAACAAACAAAAGCTCGGCCCGATACCAGTGCTGCCATATTTCAATGCTCCGGCCTAGTGAGTAAAGTCGGCCATGGCCCATATAAATTATGTAAGGCCTTTACGGAAACAGTGATCTGGATCGGGATAGATCAGTTATACGTCAAACAGCTGTCAAGTGGGATTTATGATTCCATGGATTTAACGGACATCGAATAACGAAAAAGTTTGTTCAAGAATAAAATACGGATGGTTAAGCAAAACAGCTACTGATCTGAATCATCCGATTGAAATCACTTACTGTACAAGACTGAACTGACCCTATTTCGGACTGATCCCAGATCACTTTCCGAACGTCAGGAGCAGTGATCCAAGTGATCGGGTTAACCCGATCATAGTTTCCGTAAAGCACTGACAAATAGGCTATCCGACACTTATCAGGGACCGGTAAAACCGGCCCTTAGTATAGTACCATAGCATTTTCTAATAAACATGATATGAGTTTTCGTCCTGATAGGAAGCCAGATAACGATTTTAGATTTTCAGGGTGAATTTGAAGATCTGAGAATCTCAAAATTTTTGATGTTCGTTACCTGAGGCTGAACCTCAAAATAACGGCCGGATTTGTAATTAGCATCGTCAAAGTATACATGAGACGAGTTTTTGTCTTGATAGGGAACCAGATAACGATTTTAAATTTTCAGGGTGATCTGAGGGTCTGAAAATTTTTGATGTTCGTTACCTGAGGCTGAACCTCAAAATAACGGCTGGATTTGTAATTAGTATCGTCAAAATATACATGAGACAAGTTTTCGTTCTGAAAGGAAGTCAGACAACGAAATTTTTAATGTTCGTTACCTGACACTGAACCTCAAAATAACGGACGGACTTTTAATCAGCATCCTAAAAATATATATGTGACGAGTTTTCGTCTTGATAGGAAACCAGATAACGATTTTAGATTTTCAGGGTGAACTTGAAGATCTGAGGGTCTGATAATTTTTAATGTCAAAATATACATGAGACGAGCTTTCGTTTTGATAGGAAGTCAGATAACGATTTTAGATTTTCAAGGTGAACTTCAAGAATAATTGAGGGTCTGGAAATTTGTAACTAGCATCGTCAAAATATACATGAGACGAGTTTTCGTCTTGATAGGAAGTGAAATAACGATTTTAGATTTTCAGGATGAACTTGAAGATCTGAGGATCTGAAAATTTTGATGTTCGTTACCTGAGGCTGAACCTCAAAATAACGACCGGATTTGGAATTAGGATTGTCAAAATATACATGAGACGAGTTTTCGTATTGATAGGAAGCTAGATAGATTTTGATTTTCAGGGTGAACTTGAAGATCTGAGGGTCTGAAAACTTCTGATGTTCGTTACCTGAGGCTGAATCTCAAAACAATGACCGGATTTGTAATTGGCATCGTCAAAATAAACATGATACGAGTTTTCGTCCTGATAGGAAGCCAGATAATGATTTTAGATTTTTAAGGTGAACTTGAAGATCTGAGGGTCTGAAAATTTTTGATGTTCGTTACCTGAGACTCAACCTCAAAACAGCGGCCGGATTTGTAATCAACATCCTCAAAATATACATGAGACGAGTTTTTGTCTTGATAGGAAGTCAGATAACGATTTTAGATTTTCAGGGTGAACTTGAAGATCTGAGGGTGTGAAAATATTTAATATTCGTTACCTGAGATTGAACCTCAAAACAACGGACGTATTTGTAATTAGCATCCTCAAAATATATATGAGACGAGCTTTCGTCTTGATAGGAAGTCAGATAACGATTTTAGATTTTCAGGGTGAACTTGAAGATCTGAGGGTATGAAAATTTTTGATGTTCGTTACCTGACACTGAACCTCAAAACAACAGCCGGATTTGTAATTAGCATCGTCAAGATATATATGAGAGGAGTTTTCGTCCTTATAGGTATCCAGATAACGATTTTAGATTTTTAGGGTGAACTTGAAGATCTGAGGGTCTGAAAATTTTTGATGTTCGTTACCTAAGGCTGAACCTCAAAAGATCGGCCGGATTTGTAATTAACATCCTGAAAATATACATGAGACGTGTTTTCGTCTTGATAGGAAGTCAGATAACGTTTTTAGATGTTTAGGATGAACTTGAAGATTTGAGGGCCTGAGAATTTTTGATGTTCGTTACCTGAGGCTGAACTTCAAAATAACGGCCGGATTTGTAATTAGTAGCGTCAAAATATAAATGAGACGAGTTTTCATCTTGATAGGAAACCGGATAACGAATTTAGATTTTCAAGGTGAACTTGAAGATCTGAGGGCCTGAAAATTTTTGATGCTCGTTACCTGAGGCTGAACCTCAAAACAATGCACGGATTTGTAATAAGCATCCTGAAAATATACATGAGACGAGTTTTCATCTTGATAGGAAGCCAGATAACGTTTTTGGATTTTCAGGGTAAACTTGAAGATCTGAGGGTCTGAAAATTTTTGATGTTCGTTACCTGACACTGAACCTCATAACAACGGACGGATTTGTAATTAACATCCTCAAAATATACATAAGACGAATTTTTGTCTTGATAGGAAGCCAGATAACAATTTTTGATTTTCAGGGTAAACTTGAAGATCTGAAAGTCTGAAAATTTTTGATGTTCGTTACCTGACACTGAACGTTAAAACAACGGACGGATTTGTAGTTAGCATCCTCAAAATATACTATGAGATGAGTTTTCGTCTTGATAGGAAGCCAGATAACAATTTTAGGTTTTCAGGGTAAACTTGAAGATCTCAAGGTCTGAAAATTTTCGATGTTCGTTACCTGACACTGAACCTCATAACAACGGACGGATTTGTAATTAACATCCTCAAAATATACATGAGACGAGTTTTCGCCTTGATAGCAAGGCAGATAACGAATTTAGATTTTAAAGGTAAACTTGAAGATCTGAGGGTCTGAAAATTTTTGATGTTCGTTATCTGACACTGAACTTCAAAACAACGGCCGGATTTGTAATCAGCATCCTCAAAATATACATAAGACGAATTTTTGTCTTGACAGGAAGCCAGATAACAATTTTAGATTTTCAGGATAAACTTGAAGATCTGAAGGTGTGAAAATTTTTGATGTTCGTTACCTGACACTGAACCTCAAAACAACGGACGGATTTGTAATTAACATTCTCAAAATATATATGAAACGAATTTTTGTCTTGACAGGAAGCCAGATAACAATTTTAGATTTTCAGGGTAAACTTGAAGATCTGAAGGTCTGAAGATTTTTGATGTTCGTTACCTGACACTGAACCTCAAAACAACGGACGGATTTGTAATTAACATCCTCAAAATATACATGAGACGAATTTTTGTCTTGATAGGAAGCCAGATAACAATTTTAGATTTTCAGGGTAAACTTGAAGATCTGAAGGTCTAAAAATTTTTGATGTTCGTTACCTGACACTGAACCTCAAAACAACGGACAAATTTGTAATTAGCATCCTCAAAATGTATAAGAGACGAGTTTTCGTCTAGATAGGAAACCAGATAACGGATTTAGATTTTCAGGGTAAACTTGAAGATCTGAAGGTCTGAAAATTTCTGATGTTCATTACCTGACACTGAACCTCAAAACAACGGCCGGATTTGTAATTAGCACCCTCAAGATATATAAGAGACGAGTTTTCGTCTTGATAGGAAACCAGATAACGATTTTAGATTTTCAGGGCGAACTTGAAGATCTGAGGGTCTGAAAATTGTTGATGTTCATTACCTGAGGCTGAACCTCACAACAACAGCCGGACATGTGGCGCATTCCATATCACCGTAAGATGATTGTTGAATAATAATAACTATTATTACTATAAATATCACAAACGCCCAAAAAGCGTATTATTTAAAAATCGAAAATTTTCGCGATCATAATACTCTCCCCCCCTATCGGTGTGGGAAGTAAAAACATCTGAGGGAACAATGTTCTCATGCCATCTCAAGATCTGCAGTGCGTGCATCAAAAATCGCCGTCGTAGCAAGGCAAGTCCATCCACATCGCGGAAAACGCTGCTTGCATAGAAATGTTCGCTGAACACCGTTCCTGGTGTCTCGTACCTCGTAAAGTCGCAGTCCGCAGTCCGCAGTCCCCGTCGTTGTTGTATCTGTTGAATAATGGCCGTTTGGCTGACTTGCGATACCGCTGATTTACAGTTTTGAGGAAATTGATCATCAGCCTTTCTATTACGCACCCCGGCCGGAAACAGATAAAATTGTATGGCGGCAATGGGGTGGACTGGACAATGGCGGGACCAGGGAACCGTTCAAGAGAGGATACGGGAACGGTCAATGAGAAGTAGAAGGGCAAATCAAAAAATGTAGTAAAGTTGATTGACTCAGTACTTCCCACACATAACGGTGATACCATTTTATTATTTCCCATTGCATGAAGCTATAGTCTGAGATCCACAAACACTCTTGTGAATATTTTCTTTCATCGGTACGGATTTTCCATGGCGGTATCGCACACATGTGATCGGAATCGTCGGAAGAATTGGAAATCAGTTGCAAAATATGCAAATGATCTGCATGCAGTGTTGCCAGGCAGATCAGATTGAAATTCGCTATATTGAGCCGCCTTGAATGTCGCTACGTTGTCGCCCCACAAAAATAGCGTATATTTCAGCCTGTGTATAACTTTATTCGTGGAGGGGGTGCAATTGATGTTAGGTATATGTATAATATAACCTTTCATTCAAAAATAGTGGATTACCCGATACACAGTCTCGAGACGGCATAGTAAACAACCAGCAGGATATCTCTGAGGATTTCCTATATAAAAATGGTTCCCACAGAATTTGACTTTCAGATTATTTTACGGGTGTGAAATCTGGGTAGAGATGCGAAAATAAAAATATCGATGCCGGTACCAATTCGATATTTTTTAGCCAAGGATAGAGCTGTACACGCCAATGTAGGCGCGTTTGGTTCGTAACTCGGTTCGTAATTATTTTCGATACCGATACTGCTACAAAAGTAACGATACCAGCTTAGAATCGCTCAAAAAGTATCTAAGACAAAAATACTCGATATCAGTACAAAATTATTGATGCATTTCAAGTATCGAAGTATCGTTAGCATCCCTACAAATAAATCATACAAAACGGGGGATGCGCGTGTAATTGCCGCCAACCAAGTCGCTACAAATTGGTTTATTTTGTTAAATCGCCGCTACAACTCGACAAGTAACAAGAGCCGTGAGAAATATGAAATAGACATAGACAAGGATAGCAAGAGACGAGAGGATATGAAATAGCGTGTGCGTATGAGACAGCGGCGAAATTCCCAAGTCTCTTGCTACACTTATCAAGCTGTACGTCTCAACGTAATAAAATGTCCCTATTTTCGCGACAAGTTGCTATGAATGGCAACATTGTCTGCAGGCAGTATACAGGTAGAAACTTGGAAAATGCCGATGGTGCCTCGGCAACCGCCGATCAGCATCGCACGTATATCGGTATCGGCACGCACGGCACGCATCGGCCGGCTTTATTTCTAGTTGCTATATTTTCGACGAATTTTGAAAATTCGATGCCTACCGTCCCGACGTATGCGCGATAGTCCTTTAAGTTTAATAGAAAATTATTTTCTCCGATCTTCTGTACCGTCCGTCCGATGCTGATTTATGTGCTCGTACCATAAGACGTCACAGTTTTTATTCTGCAAGCTTCAGCTGAACGAATCGAAGCGATCAAGAACTTCCAAATCGCCAAAAAAAAAAGTTGGAGCTGTTTTTATATTTTTAGTTATTTGATCATTGCCGCCACGGTCCCAATTCCTAAACACTTTACGCATTTTCCATCCTCGGCTCGGTAGTAATACTGTGTCAAAATTCCATCAAAATCAATTACAGGTTGCACAATACAGAACGATCGAAAGTAATACTCGTACGTATATGTTGGAGGCACATGCCGAATTCGGCCCGAGGCCGAAATAGTTAGACATTTCGCGATCTCTCCAAACAAGACTTGCCAGATGCCGAAACAGTGAGCGATTCGGCACCTGACCAACCCAATTTAGCCACGTCGCGAAATGCGCGTTTGTGCATTACGCCGTTGCCGATCGAAACATAATAAACCTAACTCCTGATGTAGGACAGAGGACGCTTAGCTCCTCGTAATATTTTGGCAGACGTTTTATCAAAAAAAGGTGGTATGTACCAACTTGATACATCAACTGGCGTTTTAAAAAAACTACACGCAAGAAATGAATCAATATCAATAATACTTATAAATATTTTTTTATTGCGGCCTCCTCAGATATACCAGTTAATACAAAATTCAGTTTGGGGAGTATTGCCGCAAAGGAATCTGATCCTTCTCAAGGTTTTATTCGATGCAACTGTCGCAGTAAACAATGTGGTAACAAAAAATGCAAATGTATAATGAGTAAGATAACATGTAATAATGTCATTCGAGTACTTCTTGTCGGAACAAATAAAAATAATAAATTGAGTTTATGTTGTTTATTTATGACTTGATTGGCAACGGCGTAATGTAGAAATGCGCATTTCGCGACATGGCCAAAATACGTTGGTCATATGCCTATATGTATCATTGTTTCGGCCTCGAGCCAAATTCGGCATCGGTCTACAACATATACATCAGAAAATTCTAGCCGCCTTGTTTAAAATGTTTGTATTTATTTTTCGTCAAGTAGATAAACTCGAGATGAGAGAGTAATCTCTATGTTTACTATTTATACATTTATGCCTCTCCCACATGTAGTTCATCTTCCTTAGACAATCAGTTTTTCGTAAATTTTCCAACTTTGTATTTTCCAAACTGCTGTGCATAATTTTGTTAAATTATTTTGTTATATCTCACCATTTATTTTTCTTATATTGTATATACAATTCATCCAGTCATTACCATCACCATTACCTTTCATAAACATATTTTACTTTTTCGTCATTTGCATTTAGTTTAGTAAATATTGAAACTTTATATATTTGTTTATTTTCCCTCCACCACTTCTTGCAGTCGCTGCTTCAGTCTCTTGTGTGCTCCATATTTGTGTATGCCTCCGAAACTTGGACTGCTAAAAAGGCAGATCGAGCTCGCATAGATGCTTTTGAAATGTGGACGTTGAGGAGAATGCTGAGGGTTCCTTATACCGCCCATCGAGCTAACGTTTCCATACTGGATGAGTTCGGTAATCCATAGAGACTATCCTCCATTGTGTCGACGAGAGTGCATACATTCTTCGAACATATACACAGAAGCGATAATATGGAGAAACTTGTACAGGTACAAACAGTTGCTGGATATGAGTATCAAGAGTGTACAGTAAATCGCGAACGATGGCGAGCTACAGTTCTCACAACTATTGATAATATTCGTGTCGGCAATACTCTAACTGCGACTTAATGCATTTTACGAGTTCACAACATGTCTGTTAAGACATTGTGACTATGATGATGACTTCTTGCAGTACAGTCGTTATACTCAAGTGTGCTAAAAAGTAAAGTTATTGCATTTCTAAATTTAAATCGTGTCAATTAATTTATTCATCGATTTTTGACCAGACAGTGGCGTATTAAATTGTGTTCGGTCAACTCAAATATAGTTAGGATTGTGAAACTTTACTGATGCCTTTACACTTCAGACATGGGAAACCTTATCCATGCCTGAATGCGTAAATATGACAGGGCCTTACCCACGCCTTTTCTCATGTTAATCGTCTGATGCTAGCCTTAAGGCGGAGATACACATGCCTGTAGCTGGCACACTGGCATAACAGCTCCTTGCATGTGCCACCTACTGTAATGTGTATATGTTAGGAGCAAACACCGATTTCGGCCAATGGACGGAAAATATGGTCAAAACGCGTTTTGGCTGCTACCGTTTTGCCAATGTCCGAATTATCGCTTTCCGGCTGTTCAATGTAGCCCAGAACGCGTTTTGGGTCAACTACGATTGCCAGAACACGTTCTATATTCTACTACGAATAAACAAATCTCAATTATTTGCCGTGTTGTGTTACAATATTTCTTCTGAGCTTAGAATCCATAACTAAAATGAATAAAAATGAATAAAAAGCACTTGTAGATCTTAGGTCCGTGAAAAAAAGACTGAAAGAAACATACCTCACAATATCTTATGTCCAGCTCCCACATGAGCGGAATTAATAATGTCAAATAACTAGTGGGTCATGCAAAAATAACGCAGTTCGGCTGTTTCGTCTGTTTTTCTTTCAATTAGCTTTTCAATATAGCCAATTTTTAAAATATCATACCATTTCAATCGTTGTCTTTGTTTCGAAGATATTGTATCACCGTTACTTTTACAAGCTTTTGCCGCCTTTACCTCTGCGAGTGTTTGGTCGTATCTTTCTCTTGTACAAATATTACTACGATCATTGCTACCACTTATGACTTTTTGCAGTTCGTCATTAAAACATAACCTTAGGTTTTCCATGGCACTCTCTAAGCTACTGTCTAACCCGCACAAAGATCAAATACTAAATGAATACACTAGCTCCAGAGGTATCATTTACAAGCTGAGACTCACAAAATCCGCAATGCGTTATGGCAATCGCAGTAGAACAGGACGCGTTTTGGCAATCGTAGTTGAGCCAAAACACGTTCTGGGCTACATTAAACAGTCGGAAAGCGATAATTCGGACATTGGTAAAATGGTAGCAGCCAAAACGCGTTTTGGCCATATTTTTCGTCCATTGGCCGAAATCGGTGTTTGCTCTTAACATATACGCTAACTGGCATGCCTCTATCTGGCATGCAAGTAGATAGCACAACATTTGATTTACTGGCATGCACGCTGAAAGAGGGGCGCGGGGGGCTGTAAAACCGGCACGTGTGAACATACGCGACAGCTAAAGGCATGCCAGTAGCTGCATTTCGCATATGGGTATCATTTTTTTTAATGTTGTCGACAATTTTTGATAATAATTCGTCAAATTTTTCTGGAAGCATTCTTAAATGGTTTCTGTAACCACCTTTATCTTCTTGTCGCATTTCTGTAGGAATACAGCTACTTGCTCCAAAATTTTCCCTTCTACTAATCAAATTTTTCACCCAAATCTGTCTTCTTTTTTTCTTTTTTTGTCTTATTAACTTAGCCACACATTTTACACCTAGATGCAATATGATAGTATTTAATTCACCTCGGATATCTTCCATTGCAGAAAAGCAAAAGCAACTGACATGCACTATCTGTTTTGTGAACTGGCATATGTATACGTCTTGGAGAAACTAGCTTGCAAGAGCGCAAATTGCATGCAAGTTTGACTTGCAAATGTATCCACAGTGTGCTAGTTACTTGCACCTGCCTTTAACTTGCATGCAAGCTACTATTCCGTTTTACAGGCATGTGTATCTCCGCCTTAACACCTCATTTATTTCCAGGCAAATCAACAATGGCGTTACACCTTTTGAAAATAACCATGGCGGCACCTATGGTTTATTCAAAATTCTACCCTCAAATTCAATACGCTCCAGGAACGCAGACGGTAAGCAAAAGACACTAAAGCAGGTACAAACTAAATTGGGAATTCCGGTTGCGCCGGCAGTAGATAAATTTTCCCTTTCGGCTTAATGATATTTGACGAGGCAGACCGGAAAAATCGTAACCGTCGGTCTCCAGAGAATTCTAGATGTTTTCCGGATTATATTTAATCCGAGAAAGTCGACGGTCTAATATCCTGCAGCTAATTGAATTTCTCCGCAAAATACTGGCTCCTTGGGACTACCAACGTCATGTTTTATAAACTCAACTCCTTCAATAACTGTGGTGATATTTTTAAATGCAAAGCCCGGAAATGTGTAGGTGGAAAGTCTTATTTTTATTTCTACCTCCATTGCTAATAGGAGGAGAAATTATTCGAATTCAGAAAAATTGGAGTCAAGTTGATTGACTCAGTACTTCCCACACATATCGGTGATATCGTTTTATTAATTTTTCTTTGCATGAAGCTATAGTCTAAGATCCCCTTGCAACCAAATCATCGCCTGCCTGTCCTCAAAAAATATCCAACACAAAAACTCTAGTATCTTAAATATCTCTGTAGGAACTAAAACGACACAATTTTTATTCTGCAAGCTTCAACTGGATGAAACGAAACGATCAGGAACCCCCAAATTGTCTAAAAACGAAGTTTGAGCTATTTTTATATTTTTACTTTTTTATTATTGCTGCGCTACCAAGATTTCTAAAAATCATACGCATTTTTCATCCTCGCCACGGTAATAATACTGTGGCAAAATTTCATTAAAATCAAGTCTATAATTTCCATGTTACTGAATACAGAACAATCTAATGCAATATTCGTATGTATTGATGTCAGAAAGTCAATGGTTTCTGTAATAGGCAAAACAATTATCGGATGGACCTAAAAAAGAATATTATGCCGCTAGGTCTTTCTCTGACAAGTCAATGGACAAGTACAACAATTTTTTGAGTGTTACAACCCCCACCCGCCAACTACCCCCATTTCACCCTCACCAAAAAAAAAGTAGAACATGATCAGGAACCCCTAAAACGCCTAAAACGAAGTTTGCGGAATATTTATTTTTTTTTGCTAATTATTCCGCCGCCCCTGCACCGATTTTCAAAATCATATCGGCATTACTTTCTAAGACCTCCCAGCATATCGGTACCCAAATTTCGTCACAATCCATGCACGAGGGTAGGAAAACGCGAACAGACAGCCCGACAAGCAGACAGACAGACAGAACGACGGAAACGAATGACATGGATTTTCGTTATGTAGCATCATACAATGTCCAAAAAGCGTATTATCTCAAAATCGAAAAATTTTCGCGATCACATTACTCCCCTCACCTATCGGTGTGGAGTAAAATGGAGTTTGAAATAATAGATCTCAAAGAATTTGACATCTGATTATCCATATTAAGGTCGTGCAAAATATATGGATAACTATCCAGGAAACAGATGGTTGGGTTTAGGTCAAGAAAAAGAGGAAGTCTCTTTTACTGTTTTGCCGACGTTTCGGCCTTTATTAGGCCATCTTCATCGAATTTATAAAGTCGAACTCAAGCTATCAAAGTTGGATACAATCTGTCTAACAAAAGAGTCGTAGAATCTGGAGTACTTCAAGGTTCAGTACTTGGTCCGATACATTAGCCAATTTGTCAATTTTATAAGGATACCCAGCTTGCTAGATCGTTTCAAGGAAGCCTCTGGGAACAAGCTAATGATGAATTATTGCAGAGCTTATTTAAGACATTTATCTAACTTTTGAGGCATTCACCCCCACGTTAGCCCTAAAATGGACGTCTTTAAGACGTTATTTAAGCAACAATGCTTCTGGTCTGCAGTCCACCCCTCCCTTCAAACGCTCGTGCCCTCCACAATTAATAAGCAGACAGACTTGGGCGCATTAACCCTTCCTGTATCAAATGCGCCCTTAATAGAATCACTCGTCGATGGAGTGATGCAGAGCAGCCCTCTTGAACGGCTGAAAATGGCTGGTCGGGTGAAAAAGTCGAGTGCAATTAGGGGATGATGCGATGAGACGTGAGGAACAAGGTGCTGCACTTAAGGGAACTCTCGCCTTTGCCAGGTGGTAGAAACGAAAGAAGGAAGACGAATCGGTAGACAAGTACAGTACAATCCAACGATGTATCTTTTGCTTACGAATTGAGGATCTCCGCTCAAGATGATGTAATAGTCCGGTCGGTGAAAAACTTGAAAAGAATTTTTTTTCAATTAAATATAAACAATTAAAATTTTATAAAATTAAAAACAGAATCAAGTGACTATGGACGCATCACGATTGATTACCCTAGTTCAGTAGCGTAACTTCAAATTCGCCCCCCCCCCCCCCCCGCAAGATACTTCTGGGCCCCCCCCCCCCACAAGAAATTTTCTGTGGCCTCTTTATTCATAATATTTTATGTATATACACAGCGTGAGCCCTTTTTTTGAACTGTGAATACAAGTCGTTAAAATAAACAACTTTTTCAAATAACTTTTATCTAAAAACTACAAAATAAGCGAGAGACTGAATCAGAAAAGGTAAGTCTAAACCTGGCCTGGACTTGTGTATTAAGACGTACCTAGTCTCTATATGTTTAGTTTTTTGCTCGTTTTTACTTCCCACACCGATAGGTGAGGGGAGTATTGTGATCGCGAAAATTTTCGATTTTGAGATAATACACTTTTTGGGCGTTTCATGATGTCTACATAACGAAAATCCACGTCACTCATTTCCGTCGGTCTGTCGGTCTGTCGGTCTGTCTGTCGGTCTGTCTGTCGGTCTGTCTGTCGGTCTGTCTGTCGGTCTGTCTGTCGGTCTGTCTGTCGGTCTGTCTGTCGGTCTGTCTGTCGGTCTGTCTGTCGGTCTGTCTGTACGCGTTTTTGTGTCCTCGTAATCTCAGTAACCGCTGCATGGATTGTGATGAAATTTGGGCAGCGATATGCTGGGGGGTCGTAGTAGGTAATGTTCTTATAATTTTGAAAATCGGTGCAGGGGCGGCGGAGTGATTAGCAAAAAACAAAAAAAATTAAATATTCCTCAAACTTCGTTTTTAGGCGTTTTAGAGGTTCCTGATCATTTTTTACTTTTTTTTGGGTGGGGGTGAAATTCGGGTGGTTGGGGGGTGGGGGGTTGTAAAATTGAAAAATTTGTTGCTTTCATAATAGACTGTCCACTGACCCATGAAGGAAGACCTAGCAACATAAATAACTTTTTTAGGTCCATCCGAACATTGCCTTGCCTATTACAGAAACCAAAGGACTTAGAATTTTTTCTGGTGTAAACATACGAGAGTATTGCTTTAGATCCTTCTATATTGTGTTACAAGGAAACTGTTGAATTGATGTTAATGAAATTTTGACACAGTATTACTACCATGACAAGGATGGAAAACGCGTATGGTTTTTATAAATCGTGCCAATGGCGGCGCAGAAATAATAAAAAAAAGTAAAAATGTAAAAACAGCTCAAACTTCGTTTTTAAGCGTTTTAGAGGTTCCTGATCATTTTCTGCGTTTTTTTGGGTGGGGTGAAATTGGGGTGGGTAGGGGGTGGGAAGTTGAAAAACTGAGAAATTTCTTGTATTCATAATAGGCTGTCCACTAACCTGTGAAGGAAGACCTAGCGACGTAAATCAACTTTTTAGGTCCATCCGAACATTGCCTAGCGTATTACGGAAACTAAGGGACTTAGAATTTTCTGTATACATACATACGAGTATTTATTGCTTTAGATCTTTTTGTGTTTTGTAACGTGGACACTATTAAATTGATTCTAATTAAATTTTGACACAGTATTATTACCGTGGTGAGGATGCAAAACGCGTATGTTTGTTAAATATCGTGTAAGTGGCAGCGTATATAGCAATAATAAAAAAACTAAAAGTACGAAAACAACCCAAACTTCGTTTTTAGCTGTTTTAGCCTGTCCATTGACCTCTGAAGGAAAGACTTAGCGGCATAAGACAATTTTAGGGGAGGGAAGGCTGCCGATGATTTGGTTGCAAGGGATCTCAGACTAAAGCTTCATGCTATGGGAAAATAATAAACTGATATCACAGTAATGTGTGGGAAGTACTGAGTCAATCAACTTGACTCCATTTTTTTGCCTTATTATCAAGCATTGTACCTGTGAATTGGTGCACTAGTCCCTTTCAGTTGATCGTAGTTTTAAATTGGTAAATCCTAAAATTTGCGTATACAATAATTTGTCGCTTTTAGAAATTACCAATTTGAAATTAACAAATTTAAACAGAAAGTGATTACTGCACTATTTGATAGGTGCAATGCCTAATAGATAAGACAAAAATCCGAATAAAAAGCCAAACATAAACTGACTAGGGTAGATGCATCTTGATACACAAGCCTAGATTTACATTTTTTATTTTGCTTATTTTTCAGTTTTCTGAAAAAATTACATGAAAAACTAGTTTATTTCAACGACTTCTATATACTGTTAAAAAAAAGTATCATCTTAGGACTCATCCTTTATATATTAAAGAGAAAATCTTGGGATTGTGGACAAAAATTTGAAAAGAAACACGGGTCACTGCATAAAGGAAACTGCCAAGCTTTCAGCAATGTTTATTGCCATCTTAGGGGTTCTAACGTTGAGGTTTGCTCGCAAAAAAACAGAAATGTGCTTTGAGTCACAGATTTTCAAATGCAATTCTCATCAAACAATTTTTGACTAATTTAACTCGGTGTCTTCCGCAACACAGGTCACAGAAACAACTAACACATAGGTGTAAAATACAAACTAAACAACGACCTTTACTTGTTTAAACCAACCGAAAAATTAAAAAATTCGTGGTTTGACAACGCACATTTTCATTTTTTTTTTTTTTTGAGGGTCGTTTTACACCTGTGTGTTGGTTGGCTGTGTGACCTGCGTTGTGGAAAACATCACGTTAAATTAGGCAAACAAATTTTGAAGGATGCTGTCTTACTGTATTTTTCTATTTACTGCAAATACTTTTTAGGGTTTAGTTTAAAATCCAATGCTGTCCCACTTTTTCAATGATAGTTGTTCATAGGTATTTTTGGTAAAACATACTAACAAGGAAAGCGACCTTTTAATTTAGTATTTACTTGTTGCACAAACGATTGCGCTTGAGGACTCTGGGCCTCCAAGACTACGGGCCCCCAAAACGACGGGGCCCCCTCGCAGCTGCGGGCCCTGCGGGCCCTTAGTTACGCCACTGCCCTAGTTATGACGTTATAATGTTAAAGCTATTTTGTAACAATACAGTGTTTACAGCATCGACATATCTGTTTATATTTGTGCTCATTCCATATATACAAATCCCCCCTCCTAGGTATTGCTATGTTGACTTTAAACTTCTCTGGGGTCACAAAAACTAAAAAAAAATCGCATACCGCACAAAATATCGCAAATTTCAATACAACCCTGAGACATTCGGCCATATCGGCACGATTAAATACGCTTAGTAAGTTCATCCTGTAGTCAATCTAACCGTTGGAAACGATGAGCTACAATGAGGTGGAAGTACTAGATGCGGACGATATGATCCTAAGCACATTTCCCGTACACCGTGCGGATTCGAATGGGCCTCCTTATAGTTGCATATCAAGCGTCAGTCACAGTTCAAGAGGATCGCGTTCTGTCTCGAAAGGCTAGTAGTCGTTGATGACGATCTTGCCGGTCTGTAGTTCTTCTACGTGCTCCAGAACCTCTAGTTCGGTACATTCGCCCTTCAGTGATCCATGCGCGCCATGCTGCTACAACTGTAGCCACTCTACGCCCCATTGTTACAGCAATTGCTCTGAAAGAATCACCACGTTCTCGTTGGCCTACAATCCGACTCCGTTCAAAGGGTCTTAACTGCGTAAACTGGGCTGTCGTCTTCTAGGGGGCATCTTTACACAACCAATTCATCTCTTTTACACAACCAACTGGTCTCTCGCCACATTTGCAACAGATATCATCGTTTTTGAATCACCAAAAATCCATGCTTTGTTTTTACACGTCTAGAGTTTTTTAGAGCTTCTGAATGACCAAAAACTGTTACATGTCTACTAGGGATGGTCCTGCCAAGCTGTGTACAAATTTTCAATGCAAATATCCCTGATAGTGGTACTAGAAATATCAATAATCGTGTGTTGACCAAAAACACCAGATTGTGTTCATCATTCATAATTAGTGCAAAGGACTTTTACTTATTATCTCTGTATAAACAGCAATGAGTGAAAATTAACATTACGACGTCACACTGTATTTTGTTTGGGAGCCGTCGGCGTGTCTTCGTTACTGGATTCCAAATTTAGAATTTTAAATTTTATTTAACGTTTGAATTGTCGGAAAAAAATATAATAAAATATCTTTCAGGAACCCAATCGCCGTCGACTTAATCAACTCACTGCGACCATTATTATAGAAGCAGAACCAGTATTATAATCATCAACTACACGCCTCGAAGACCACCGTAGGACAAATTCCAGAAATTAACAACGAAACTTCAACTATCTCAGTTTCTGAACGATCAAACTAAATGCTTCCTCTCAAATTACTTTTTTTCTCAAAGAGCGAATGAAATTAAACTTTTTTAATTCGATGAACTCCATTTTGTCTAGTAAATACTGCCCCGTTCAGTCTGCTGGATGCACCTACCGAAAGGAATTTCTCCATCTTCGATTCAATTAAGGCTGGAAAATTTCCTATTTCTTTGCTGCTTTCATGTATCCCAGCCAAATCAAATTAAGAACATGTCTCGTATCGAGTAATAGGGCCGTCTTTGGGGCATTCATTAAATTTTTCTTTGACGTTCCAAACGGGCTTCTAAGCGCTTGAATCATTATGGGAATTATGGAGTTTGTGATAAAAAGAGGCAACAGAAACGTAATAATTATAAAGATCTTCGAGCCGTATGATGCGATACTGAATTAGCTATCAAATTTCATATCACATTTGATCGCAAATTGGTTGTGAAATTTATTGACAAAAATATTATTCAAAACGTTCAGTTATTTTTTGTAGGACGACGTAAAAAAAATAAGGAGGATGAGGTCGCATATAGAAAAATAAGGAGTTTTTGTTTGAATGACCTTATCCTACAAAAAATAACTGCAGTTCATCACAGTATGTCAAAATCCTTTGCAAAAAGTATTCAAAAAGTGCAGAGAAATGGAAACTATGATACCATCTCAAATTTAATATTAAATTTGAGCCTGCGAGAGTTTATGGCTAACACAAGACATTTTACTTGTTTACATAAACACTATATTTCAAAAACCTACAGCGTCTTAACAGAAAACTTTACAACATATAGAACTCCTAAACTGTCAAATATGTAATGGGTAAAATAATTGATTGATCTCAACAGAGCACTATTGACAGATATCAGCTGGAATTCGAGAATTGACAATTCGACTCGAACGCGTTTTATAGGTTATGTTAGCATTGTGTCTTATTAGTCGCGTTCGTTTTACACATTTTTTCAGCTAGTCTCACTTTAGATCATTTTACCTTAGATTCGTGCGCGTTCCATTCACGAAATGAGGAGAGTTTAAACTGAGGATATTTGTTCTCTCTTCACTTCTCCAGAGCTTGGTTTTGTGGTTGGGCTTCGACGAGTTTTTTGGATCACTAACCTTGCTTTCGTTTTTGTGCATGTTTGTATATTGTGTATTTATGTGTTATTTATTTTTTCAAAACAAGTCCCATGTTGTGACTTTTGCTTGATATGAAAATTATAATTTCAGCAGCAATGAAAAATCATGAGTAAGTCCACAATACAAAGTGTAGAAGAGCAGAAATGACAATGTTCCTTGCAATGTGATTTTAATTTAATTTGCCTAAACTTAAATTAAGAATGCAAAATAGATATAAAATGATGTTAAACTTAATTGAAACATTTGTAGGTATTAATTTAGATTTGGAGTTTTAAGCAACAATACATATTGTTCATATTATCATACCTTTTCTGCTCACTTACCTTTCCTATTATAGAGAAGATATATTTGTCTTAAATGTATGAAAACAGCGAATCGTATATTTAAATATTTATTTATTTATGTTACACCTTTATTTACAGCTGTGACATTTAGAGGTAAGTGTTTTGTGGTGAGAAGTAAAATGTGAGCCAACTCGTTCCTTTCTTGTAAATATGGTGCGAGTTTTTCGTCTCAAGAAATGAAAGGCCTTTACGGAAACTATGTTTAGGTTAACCTGATCACAAGAATCACTGATCCTGGCGTTCGGAAAGTGATCTAGGATCAGTCAGAAATAGGGTCAGTTCACTCTTGTACGCTAAATGATCGCGATCGGATGATTTAGATCAGTAACTGTTTTTTTAACCATCTGGTTTTTATTCTTAAACCAACTTTTTTCGATATTCGATGTCCGTTAAATCCATGGAATCATAAATCCCACTTGACGCTATTTGGACGTGTAACTGATCGATCCAGATTCAGATCACCGTTTCCGTACAGGATTGAAGTGATATTTGTCTCACTTACTACTCGATTTGTTGCTTCTGACAGAAGTCAATCTGACAAATGTCAACTAGATTGTTCTTCTTCTGCACAATTTTACGCGCAGAGTTATTATCAAATTTTCTGCTATTTAGAACAATTTCTAAATCATTTGATATTAAATTTCATATCAAATTTTATCCGAATATTGGCTCAAATTTGTTCGCAAATTTGATATGAAATTTGATAGCAAAAAGGATACTTGAGGGATCCTAAGGTGTGGCCTTCCTTGTGTATCTGTTTCCTAGACAACATCTACGGTATAGCGGGATTCATTTGGCGACGTTGTCATATTTCATATATAAGTCAATTTGTTATGTCTACGCTTACACATTTTGACGTTTTCTGTTGTCTTTTTTTGATTTGTGCCAGTATTTCGTGTTTTGACAACGGCCAAACTCAGAACCCGAAACAACATCCTATACAAGCTAAGTGGATCCACATGGGGCTCCTCAGCGTCAACACTTAGATCAACAGCTCTGGGTCTGGTGTACCCCGTCGCGGAGTATTGTGCACCGGTGTGGATTAACAGCCGGCACACCAACCGTGTTGATGTCCAACTCAATCAAACTATGCGCATTATATCAGGCACAATCAGGCCCACGCCCACTTATTGGCTACCTGCACTAAGCCACATAGCTCCACCACACATTCGCCGTGGAACATGCTCTCGTTAGGGAGTACAGAAAAATTAAAGCTGATCCTGCACTCCGTTCTCACGTTGGAGTTGCCGACAATGATATAAGTAGGCTTCGCTCAAGAAAACCGCCCCTAAAATCTGCAAAGACACTGCTTGACAATAACTTCAATACAACTGAACGTTGGAGAGAGGAGTGGGAGAAAAATGCAACACCTGCTAACCGAAACATGCCGTGCATCACAAGCAAACCGGAGGGCTTTAACCAACCAAGACGAATCGGGGCAACACCCTCAATAGAATAAGGACGAACTGCGGCAGGTGTGCCAACTCACTTTTCAGGTGGGGAAAAATACCTCCCCCAAATTGCGATTGCGGCGCTGAAAGACAAACCATCCAACACCTGGTGGAGGAATGTCCGCATAGGTCCTACAATGGTTCTCCATCTGACTTTTTGATTGCGACAACGGAGTCAATTGAGTATATTTGTAACCTGGACGTTTGTTTGTAGAATATTAATATCGTTTGTTTATTATCATGACTGTTTGTAACGTGTTGTTCAATCTTTAGAACAATTTCTAATGTATGTATACACTGTAAATGCAGTTTAAGTACATGTGATGTAGCCATACGCTAAATAAAAAATAATTCGTGTTTTGTGCCCGACATTTTTCCTGATGTGACAGAAACTGACAACACCATACCACAAAATTAACCTACAAAATCGCCTTGACTGCAACGAAATATCATGCTGCCATGTCATATTGACATTTCGTTACTTTAGTATTACTCAAGGGAGCCTTACGTAAGGGACCCTCAAGTAATTGTCGAAACACAAAACCTTACTTAAGGCACCCTTAAGTATTAAGGGACCCTTAAGTATCGACTATGAGTATGACCTTTAGTGACAGCGTCACCACGTACTCATACTCGCACCAATAGTCACTGCCAAGACCCTATAAGACAATTCAAGGAAGTAACAGCAATGCTGAGACAGACAACAATCAAAGCGGAGTAATTTAAAGAGGCAACGTAGATAAAAAACACAGTGCAGCGGTTGCAAGCACTTCCTTGATGCAATAAAAGTTAACAGGCGGTGAGATGTGAGGTATTTCGCGAGCGACTGCCTTTAAAAGACGGAAGGTGGCTACGGTGCATGCAACTTGCACCAGTAGACTTAAGCTCTTAAGCATCGGTCACATGAAGGGAGCTTACTCGCATTGATAAACTCGCAGCAAGTAGAAATTCGCTGAGTGTTCGATAGGTTGTGGCAAGAGGGACTTTGGTCAAGCTTGCTGCTTATGGACAACCACCTGGCCTGCGCCAGCGGCTGAATAGCTTCTTGAACGACAGATCTCTGTTTGTTGTAGTCCAAGGCCCTTCATCAAACGTATTTTCAATAAACGCCTGTGATGATCAGGGATCTGTTCTACAGCTTCGAAAACGACAGTACAGATCACACGTAGATATCAAAACCATTGTTGAGTAGGGGTTAGTAAACAAATAGAAACTATACAGAAAACTCAGGCAACAACACTGACAATGAAGTCTCACGTTGGCTTTCCGACTGTGGAAATCGAGGGTCATCCAATAGTCGAGTCACATTTGGTCAAACTTTTGGGGATCAACATCATCAATAACATTTCCTGGCACGACTATGTACTCAGTATTGCTAAAACGGCATCCCAGAAGCTTGGAGTTTTATTCCGCTGTAGAAAGCTGTATACACCAGAGCAACTACTGCTGCTCTTGTGTAAATCGTATTCTGGAAATTTACGGGTCTAGGGGGCGGATTACTATCTGCTCTGACAGTCAGGCAGCCATCAAAGCACTGAGTGCTTGAAAAATAACGTCGGGACTGGTCCCTGGTGCAGGAGGGCTCTTGACGACATCTCAGCTAAACACAAGGAATCACTGATGTGGGTACCTGTGCACACTGGGGTAAAGGGTAACGACATGGCGGATCATCTGGCTAGGGTGGGATCTGGCAACAGTTTTGTGGGCCCGGAACCAGCCTTAGGACTATCTGCAAACTTGATTAGGAAAACAACTGGAGAGTGGATCCACAATCAACACTCTCTGAGATGGAACAACATCTCTGGTCATCTCCGTCAAGCTCGGGAACTACTAGCAGGGCCTGCAGAGAGAATAGGACGATTTTGTCTCTCTCTGGAAAGGAGTAACTTGAGATTGCTAGTAGACCTATTAACGGGACACAACACTTTCAGGCGCCACCTATTCGTGATGAGGGTGGTCAACGACCCAACGTGCACGTGGTGTGGTGAAGAGGAGTAATCGTCGGCACACATCTTGTGTCGCTGTGAAACCCTGGGTTATCACAGGCAGACTATGCTGGGCTCAAGAACCATGGAACCAATAGAGATAAAATGGATAGGACCTAAGAATGTACTTGCCTTTGCCAAAAGGGCAGGTCTTAGGAACTAGCGCGGATAGAGGCGCAAAAGGGCACATCGTGTGGCCTATGCACCAGTCACATTCTATGCTGGATAGCCTCTGGTCCTTATTCATTCGCCCAGAAGCCCTCTCTAAAGCTTTTGGACACTATCCAGAAGGAAGCAATTAGACTAATCGATACGCCTAACCTCACAAAGGACCTCCACAACCTAGAACATCGAAGAAGGGTGGCTGACCTGAGCCTGTTTTACAGATTCTATCACGGAAGATGTTCGAGTGAGCTCTCCTAGATAATAACACCAAAGGCCGTCCGAACGAGGAACACCAGAGAGCCTGTGCGAGCTCATCCCTACCAGGTCGAGGTCCCTACTCCTCGAACCAGTCTCCTCCAGCATTCCGCTTTTGGAGAACCTCGACGCTGTGGAACGAGCTGCCGTGGAATTTGTTTTCCTACGGCTACAACCTGCATCGTTTCAAATATAAAGTGTCTGTACACTTATCCTCTCGCAGCTCTTCTACATGGCCATATGATCTCAGTATTTGCGGAAGGCTGACCATAAAAGCAAAAACAAACCCTGTTTTGCATTACATTCCCCGTTTATTTTGTACCAAATGACCAAAGCATAAAATGTGGCGGGTTTCGCTGTAAAATAATTTTCTCAGGTATTTTGTCGGTGAGTCGTTGGAAAACGTAGCGTAGCATATCCCCGAGCAATTCGTGGAAATAGTAGAAATAGGAAACTACGTATAATTTACTCCACTGCATTGGCACTAGCCGGCATTTTCTCGACGCATTTATATCGCCGCCATTTTATTCCTTTTGGGCGCTGCAACGACCTGCAGGGCATGCTTTTTTGTAATTAAATTGTAAATGAACCGACGACGTGCTCTATCTGAGCATGTTTTGTGGAATCATAATACGTACGGAGAGAAAACGAAGTAACCGAATCATAAACATAGGTTTACCTTCCCCATTCGGATGTCTTACGACTCCAACTCTTTCCAAAGGACTGGAAAATCGCTTGCATCCAGCAGTTGCCAAGAAGGATCCAAAACTAATCCAATCAACTACGGATCTATAGCTCTGCTCTCTGTATTCAGTAAAGTGATGGAGAAATGCGTCAGCCAAGAGCTCATGAAGTGCCTTAAGGTCCATCACTTGTCAACGACTCAAAGGCATTCATTGCATTCATTTCTCCTAAACAAGCTTCAGTCCTACAAGCCCCCCTTCCCCCCCCCCCCCCCCCCCCGTTAACCTTTACGGTTCGCTCGCAGACTTCCCAGCAGGTCGAAAAATCTCTGTCATGATAGACGACCTCTCTCTCCTCTTCCTTCCATATCATCGACGCTGGGGTTCCTCAGGGATCGGTATTGCTTCCGACATTATATCTGCTTCACATCAATGATCTATTCTCCAGCACTACAAACCCAATCCACAGTTATGCGGATACAGTATGCAGGAATCATGAGCATGAAGGCTGGCAGTGACAGCTTCACTTCCAAAGGATCTTGAGATCATTACCACTTGGGGGCTCAAAAATATGATAAAATTTAATACTTCCAAGATCAAGTATTGTATGCATTACGGTTTAAGGAAGTTTGACGTTTGTCGTTAAAATACTCCCATCTAAAATGGATCAAACTTGGTGATCTGGTAAGATACCATTTTCTTGTTTTTATTAAAAAGCTTATTTCAACTGGTTAGACCAAAATATTTATTACACAAGTTAACATTCTCTTTCGAAGTACATGACAGAGAAATGCGTCTAATTCTGATATTCTAATATTGGCTGCAGCCAAGCTGTATAACTCTCTTAGTTCTAATGACAAAAATTTGTCAACATCTTGTTTTCGAAGAAAAATTAAGCAGCTTATGTTTCAATAGTGGTAGTACTCGCCGCTTTTCGGTTTTCGATTCCGTCTCTGTTCACTTCTTTTTTATTATTTATATTTTATATTTTAAGCTTTCTTCATATATTCTTGGTAAGGTTATCACCTCACGTTTGTTAGTCTATTGTGTTTTGTGTAATGTTGCTATTATGTAAATATCGATTACTCTTGTAGCTTTTGTGGTTGAGTGTAAGAGTAGGTGAATACCTAAACTTCGCCAAAATAAGCTCCGTACTCTGCTACACCATGTAATTGGTTAATAAAGTCGTATATTGTTATTCTTATTATTATTAAGTGCCCAAGCCAGCACCCGGTTCTAATGAACTATCATCCTCTTCCATGAAGTCACTCGCTCACGCTATTAGGAGTCAGTACACAGATAGTCTTATGTCAGTTACAACACTTGGTCGAAAAAGCTTAGGATTCTATTCAGAGCCAGAAAGTAATTCGCACCATCTAACCTCCTCACGCTATCAGTACAATATATTCAATCCCAAGATAGACTCCACATAAACAGTCGCATGCAGCATTAGCGTGGTTACTGTCCGCTGCCATCTGCGAACGCGCCAGCTGTAGTCCAGTGCAATTATGGAATTTTATATTACTATTTAAAACAGTTGCCCTATTAACCCATTGCAACTTAAAAGTAGCCAGTTGCCAGTTTCAAATGATCATTTAGGCAATGAACACTTGACATCGCATATTTGGATCTGATTTCCAGTCAGTCTTGGGGATTTTTACTTGCCGGATTATAACATACAATTCACACATAGTGTACTGGACTATTAGGGCCCTATCGACATGGGCCGATCACGCACGCGGGCTTGTTTTTATTTGGTCTAGCTTGGCTGTGAAAACAGTATATATAAATCGCAGATAAAACGTGGCCTGGAGTATTGCTCTCATATCTGGGGAGCTTGATGCCATCCAGAAAAGGACAGTTTGACTGGATTCAGACAGAGACAGAACCACAGTGCACTGAGAGAGTCACCCTGGAAGATGCCGCGTCTTATGTGTAGCTCATCTGTCTTGATATAGCCGTCCTGGGTTTTGAGATGTATGTTGGTTCGCCATGTCTCCATGGTTCTTGTAAGAAACTGACGTAGCCCCGGGTTGATTTTATATATTTGAAGAGTTTTCGCTAGCCAGCTATGGGGTACAGAGTCGAAAGCTTTTTTATAGTCGATGAAACAGGTGTGAAGGTTCCTATGTTCTTTTCTGGTTTGCTCCATGATCACACTATCAATTATAAGTTGTTCCTTGCAACCTTGGCTTTGCTTTCGACATCCTTTTTGTTCTTCAGTCAGGATGTGCGTGAGGTGTTGCTCAATTCTCCTACATATTGTTGCGGTGATGATCTTGTACAAGGTGGGCAGGCAAGTGATTGGACGATAGTTGGCAGGGTTTTTGGTGTCTGCGTTTTTGGGTTTTATGTACGTTATTCCTTGCGTGAGGAATTTGGGAAGCCTATTCGGTTGGAGTATGGCTTTATTGATTTGGTCCGTAAGCATTTCGTATGTTGCACTGAATTGCTTGTACCAAAAATTTTGCACACTATCCACGCCTGGGCACTTCCAATTATGGGTATGCTTTATGGTCTCAGCTATTTCCTCTGGAGTAAGGATAACGTCTCTCTGCTCCACTATATGTTGATGTTTTTCCTCTTCTTGTCTGATCCATGGAGCGTTTTCATTATGTGTTTTGGGTTCTTACCATAGGCTTCCCCAAAACTCAGTTAACTCTTGCTTACTAGGAGGTTCTATTGCTGTTATCTGGTTGTCGGCTGTTATTTTTTGGTAAAACTGTTTTTCACTTTTCTGAAAAAGATTGTTGGCATCCTTTCTGGCATTAGACTCGTTGTACCTACGGAGTCTAGCAGCATAGACTGCGAGCTTCTGTTTAAGGGTATCAGCTATTTCTGGTATTGTCTGTTGTGGTGACTTGGATTTCAGTATATTAATTGTTGTCTGTACGCGCTTTGAGCGGTTGTTATTGTTGGTGTATTGCGCGAGGTGTGCCAGATCCTTTCTGATTGTGCTGATTTTATTTTCAATTCTTATTTGCCATTTAGGTTTAGATCTTTCAGTTGTGCGGGCTATAGATCGTTTTGGGAGTTTTTGGCCGTTGAGTGTGAGTGTGGTTGCTGCGGCAGCATATATAACAGTATGGATGTCCTCTAGGTCACTGTCTTTGGTTAAGAATTGTGGTATTATGTTGTCATTTATTGTGTGTAGTATTTGTAGAGTGTTGTTTTTAAAAATTAGTCTGGGCAGGGGATCTCGCAATGTAGGATTAGTGCCACACCATTTGTTGTACTGTGTGTTCATCACATGTTCGGCAGATTGTGTGATGGCAGGTGGTAAAGTAATGTTTTGGCTTTGTGTGGCTGTGGAAGGTAAGTTAGTGCATGCTGTTTCTGGTGTATCTGGTGTATGATCATCTTCTAGATCCAATTCTAAATGTATGCTGGTGTTATTGATCGTGCCTGTGTTTGGAGGTTGATTATTTTGGGTACGAATGGCATGCCGTTCTGTGATTGATTCAGTAGCTAACGAATCATTAGGTTGGGCAGCGGTATCTGGTATATGTTGTGTGTGCTCATGTTCTGGATTTGTCTCTGAGTGTATGCTACTGTTGTCGATTGTGGTTTTGTTTGAGGTCTGCGGGTGATTCGGATGGGCATTTATTTCATTGGATACAAGAATCTTTATAGCTTGTAGTTCTTCGGGTGTAAGGCGGTTGTTTTTTGTTATGACTCGTTTTTGGTCAATGAGTCGCTGTTCAGTTACACGCTCTGCGAGGTGTGGGTATTGTGCTATAAATAACCTGTGCAGCTCATGTCTGTAGCCTGTAGAGATGGTTTCTAGTCTTGTGGCGGTGTAGTAACAGTGCATTACATGTTTGTTGATTTCAGTTGTCCATTGTAAGCGCTGTCTCGGTTTACCAGCTTTGGTGGTTGCCGGCTGTGCTGGCAAAACATCCGCAGCTGGGTTGTGATCTCTGGGCTGTTCTGTTTGGGTTTCAGGTTCGGGTGAGTTTAATCGACGTACCCTAGGCCGTCGTTGGTTATTTTTAGAAGTAACTTTATGCATCGTGTTCCCACGAGTAGGGACGATCTAAATGTCGCTCTCCCGGGTGACGCCCATTCCAGGAGAGAAGGGACTTATATTTACTCCGAAGTTGGCCCAAGGTGCTCCGGAGGATTTGCGACTTTACTGTCGGGTTTTGTTGAGGCTTTCTCCTCACGGGCCGGCCGGTTAAGGCAAGCCCCCCCGTTGCTTACCCCTCACGACGTTCCCCAGCCACGCCTTGCTGAAGTCGTTGAAGTGTTGGGCGCAATAACGGTGTGTGACAGAAAGGCCGGCGCCCAGCCCTCTGTGGCATATTTTCCCGGGTTTGCCAAACCCCTATCTGACCGAAGTCAGGATAGCTTGGGGAAAGGAGCTGGGTGCTAGGTAGAGTAAGTGAGATATACCGAGCGCCCAGCTTCCTGGGTGTGCTAGCCTTGGTTGAAGTGACTTTTTGACCACGAACCCTGCTGGTGTCCACCGAAATAGCTCGCCTGTCAAAAAGTCACTTTTTAAGCCCCCAAACGAACGTCAACGTTCTAGCACCCGATGGGGGCTGGGGGGATGGGGGGGCTCATTGGTGACCTGGCCTTGACGCGCCACCTCCAGCCGCTTTTTCAGCGGCGTGCGGTTGGTGACCTTTCACTCTTCTACCGGTGTTTGAACAGATTCTGGGTCAGGGTGTACAAGGCTGTATTTATGCCAGGGGTGTTCGCCTATTCAAGTCCCGCGTTAACAAACTTCCCCTAACTTAACCTTTTCACAGCAGCCGCGGTACTCGGGTATTTAGGCGCTGTCTACGCGATCTGTTCAGTTATTAAAAAAAGGTCTTTATCTATTCCCAAAAGGTATACAGCAATTACGCCACTACCTATAAACAATTTATTATTTTTTATAACTCCGGCCAATCATATGACTAACTACACGCTATGTAATCACTGCAAAGGTGGCTATAAAACGTCAGCATGGTGCGTTTTTATTATTATTATTATCCTGATTTTCCAAGTTTCTCTCGCATGACTGCGGTAGCAACAGGTGTTGACGGGCTGTGCCAAGTCAGCACCTGAACTATTACGGATCGGAATTTAGGAAAGATCGAACTATATTGCAGGTTTTCAGGATTACAGACTTCTGAAATATTTTTTGTAACCTTTCGTCCAGGCCTAACTGTTGTAGGTGTGGTGTAAATGTGTTTGGTGTGAGGCCTGAGACAGACATAATTAGGGGGACAATGGTAACTTTGTTTTGCTTCCAGAGTCGTTTTATTTCTATCGCAAGGTCCGTGTATTTAGATATCTTCCCAGCGTAGGCGTTTTGGATATTCGTATCGTTGGGAATAGCAATATCTATCAAATAGGTAACTTTGTCTGCCTTCGACTGGAAAACTATATCTGGCCGATTTGCCGGGATAGTCTTATCGGTATGTATTTCAACGTCCCAGTACAGTTTATATTCATTGTTTTCGAGTACTGATGTCGGTGTGTAATTGTAATATGGATCTGTGTTTTCTATTAGCTTGTTTGTTGTGGCTAGTGCTTGGTGAATGACTTTGGCTGCAGAGTTATGTCTAGCTGTGTACTCGGTTCCAGCTAGCTTATTATTATTATTATTATTATTATTATTTTGTAAGAAAAGTATGGACTTGACACTAATAGTTTGTAATTATTATGTATTTAAATCGTACTATTTATGTTATCGACCCAATAGATGCCGAATGAGAGTGGGCGTTTCGAAAAACAAATTCAGCTCCTGGCCTATGTTGATCGATTTTATAGAATTTCTGGTAAGAGGATCTGCACGGTCTCTGATCAGAGCTGACGATAACTAGGAACTTCTTCTGGATGAAAATTGTGTAAAAAGTGGAAAATCCTCTCCTCTGTCCGATATATAAGAGCTTGTCGCCCGTAATGGGGTTACTGCAAACGAACCGATTTTGTTAGATATAGGCCAGGAACAATAGTAATAAAAACTTCACAGAGAAATGTTTTGTACACAAAGTCGATAAAGTGCCGTATTATTTTGACTCCAGTGTAAGTACTCAAGCAATCTGTCAACAGCGCGTTTCCCAGCATTGACGTCTTAGAAGTCAATGGTACTAAGATTATCTTCATCATAGTCACAATGTCTTAACAGACATGTTGTGAACTCGTAAAATGCATTAAGTCGGAGCTAGAGTATTGCCGACACGAATATTATCAATGGTTTTGAGAACTGTAGCTCGCCATCTTTCGCGATTTACTGTCAGTTCAGTGGGGCTTTTGATACTCATACCCAGCAACTGTTTCGTCGTATCCACCCAGCGTGTAGGGGAACAGCCACGGCGCCGCCCACTCGGGGCGTGACCCTCAACCACAAGTTTCTCCATATTATCGCTTCTGTGTATATGTCCGAAGAATGTAAGCATTGTCATGGGCACAATAATGGAGGTACCCAGATAAATCAAAGGATAACACACAAAAGATGATTAACAAAGCAAACTGACCCTAACGACTAACAATGCGCACTTATGTCATTGCCACTTTGGTTTTTTTGTAAAGATAGGGAAGGAGGGGTATCTGTAAAACACCGCGTTGTTGCTAGATTTCAATGTGGTCTCTTATTTACCGAAACAGTTTTAACTACCATGACTAAAATAATTCATAACTAATTCAAACGGTCGTCAACCCTATTTGTTTAAAGCAATAATATAAACTACATATTCCAAATTATATTTTTAAACATTATTTATTTTTATGTGGACTCTTGAAATACCTTTTCCAGATCTAGTTTGTAAAGCGTCAAGTGATAACTCAAAACGGTCAAGTTATTTTTCCAACTCGTCGTCACTTGTAATTTCAAACTGTCAGGTGTAATTTATACCTATCAGTTTGAATTCACAATTGAAGAGTTGGAAAATTAACGTGACCGTTTTGAATTATCACTTGACGCTTTACAAACTACAGCTGGGAAAGGTGTAGATTGTCATGAGGACCCTTGCCAAAATACTGATGTTTAATCGTTGATAACTTTCTGAAATGATCGATTAGAAGTTTTGAATTTTTAAGGCTAGATCTATGTGAATAAGCTTATCGAAAACTTATCACGCAGAAACCAGACAATGTTATAGAGGAAAAATAAAAGAAAAAGAGCGAAAGAAAGAAGAAGAGCAAAGAGAGAGAAGTGTTACTGTTAAAATAGGCATGCTAAAAGGTGAATTTATATGATAGAAAATTTCACTTACTCAATTTTGGATACATTGCGAGCCGCGGCCTGGAATGTTTGCGGATTTGCTCAACCGTGAGGTCAACTAAGTCACGCTGTGTTTTGATATAGTCCTTTGAGTATGGAATATCGAGATTTCTATGTAGGGTCTAGCTTAAAACATACCAAGGGGCATTTGTAATAGTTCTCAGGAGAGGATCCTGCTTTGGAGTACCTGCTAAGCTCACATGTGCGTCTTAGCTAGAAAACACCAAGCCGCATACTTGAAGTTCTACATAGCAAAGGATACTGCTGTCGAAATGTAATTTGGAATTTTATTTTTAACACCTCAGTATGACTTCGCCATGTCATACCCTTGTCTAGGGTGACATCGAGGTACTTGACGGAAAAACTCCACCGTAATAGAGTACCGTTAAAGGGCCTGGGTACACACACTTATACATATGTATTTGCCATGTAAAACACGGATTCTCATTTCGAACAGAACTCACTTGTATTTCAAACTACATAAATAGTATTTCAGGAGGTGACAGCTAAGACCTTAATGAATGACATCTCGGAGCAATTTTAACGTCAGGAGGTTCTAAATGTAAAATTCATTTTTATGGTGACCTTCGGACCTTGCCTTTCCACCTTTGGGCCTTACATTTGGATTTTTGAACTTACTTCCCCTCATTTCAGACATACTGGAGAAAGGGAACAGGCGGCCACGCCTCCTCGCTAACACGGGAATACGTATTTTCTTAGATTCTCAATTTCGCGCGCTATACCCTAGCCCCTTAACAGAGACCTCTGGTGGTACAATAGATAGCCTGCGGCCAGTCAACTTGGATTAATTTTTCCGTAACCTGTCTAAAATGATCGGTCTAAAGAAATGGTGCCTGGTTGAGAGCAAAGGCAGAGGGAAAGGGCGACAAGACGAGCAGAAACACAGGCACGCACACACGGCAGTACAGACACACACACATACGTACGTACGTACGTTTATACATCCCGGATGCTGCAATCATGCATATTAACGGCCCTGATTGAACGGTTGCCGCACTCAAACGATTCTATCCGGTTTCAATACAATGTGTAATACGTTACGATAATACACCGTTCACTAGTTTTGGAGATTTGTACAAAAGGTGCTGATACACCCAGCCAATTATTCGTGACGAGCTTTTTTGTCGAACTGAACAACGATCACAGTCTAACCCTTATTCGATTATTCTTTCAGGTGTATCACTACACTCTATGCATTTTCCAGATGTAGTTTCAAAAGTACCAAATTACGTTTCTAAAGCGTCAATTCAAACTGGCAGGTGTAACCTATACCTGTCAGTTTGAATTTACAATTGATGCTTAAGGGCCGGTTTCACAATCATGGGTTAACTCAAGGTTGTGTGTTGACCGGAGGTTAACCCTACCACCACAAATGGTGGTTTTCGATTTTACTTGAGGTTAACTATGGGTTAACTTGACCCCAAGAAATTCTTGAGTTAACCCCAGGTTTGCGATGACGCATGCGCATTAGGTTATGTCACTTTGGTTTCGCTACTTGCTAGGTGTTTGAAGTTTCATATTTTATCGTTTACCTTGACGATTTCCATCGTTCTTTTTATTTGAAATGGATAATTATGATGTAAATGCGTATAGCAGTGATAAAAAAGCAATGACACCAAGAATATTTCGACCTACAGTCAATTATTTTGAGGAATATGATGACCATGACTCCTTGGACTTTTTATATTTTTGTATTTTTCTTTCAGCAGATCTTTACAAATCTGCGACTATTATTTGCACATTTGCAATTAAATTCTTCTCCTGTCTTTCCCCAGGCGTTGTCTTTTTCGCGCTATGTTGTTGCACCTTTTGTTTTGCATTCTATTACATGCCCGTACTTTTCTACTAACGAAATTAACAGATATTCTTCATCTTTTAAAAAGTTGTTCGCTCTTTTTGGTTTCTCCATGCTGACACACGGGTACATGCACGGCTATTATTTGAAAAAGGCCCCAGAAACAACTACAACGCCAAGCAGACCAAACACCAATCCAACCTAAAAATCTGTAATCTCTGCTAAACACCAAATAACTACGAATGAAATGAAAAAACGTCAGTGGAAAAACCAAAATGAGGTTAGAAATCGCATGGAACTGACAACTCAACGAACTCATTCTTTGACAGACTTGCCAGAAAAGCACAAAACACCAGCACGAAACACCTAACGAAAGAAATAAGAAGAAGAAGAATTTTAAATGTTGCGGATACAGTACCACCAACCGCTAGAAATAAAATACAACTCACGGTCAGTTAACCCTACGTCATTTTATGGTTGTGAAACAAGAGGCGTTCCATTGTTCTAGTTAACTCGCAGGTCGAGGTTAGTAAACCGTCAGAGTGACCACTGATGTGAAACTGAGCCTAAGACTTTCACAGACTGGCGCGAATGTTTCGCGACGACTGCGAATAATTCGCGTCGGTTAAAATCGCACCATATTGCTTACGTAGCGGCATACGTGCCTGTTCAGACCTGTACGATTTTTTCCGCGTCGACTGCGGATCTGACAGCGTTTATTCCGCCCCGAATTTCATTTCGCCTCTGACTGCGATTTGGTCACTGCCGCTTCCGATTCGCCATGGCAAAACAAGAGAAACTAATCGCACTGGTTAAAAATTATCTTATATTATTCTACTTATCCCACGAAGATTTAGGAATGTGCAAAAAAGATCAAATATGGGACGAAATATCAAAAGAACCTGGTGTAAGCGGTAAACACCTATAATTTAATATACAATGTAAAGGCTTTTAAAAACGGATGGAATATATGAGAAAAATATATTATTCTTAGTAATATTTTATATACTTGACTGACAAAACACCGTTTTCAAATTCTTTTAGAATGTGATGTAACGTGCTAAAAAAAACTAAACTGATACATGAGAGGCGCTTTAACTAACACCAATTGAAATTGGAAGGATATTTTGCAACTGGAGATTATTTCACTTCACTGCAATATTTATACCCGTGTCCTGCTTGCCACTTCCTTCTAGCCATATTTACCAAAAATAAAATTCACAGGTTAGTAGCTCCACCGAAACGGAACCAAACAAAAAACATTGTTTTTTCCGTGGATTTGTGTCGGGTAAAAAATGAAATTCTTGCTGCCGTCCTTGGGTCAGTCTTAACTAGTAGAAGTGAAATTTCTGTGTTTTATATTATATTTTTTAACAATGCTTTCTTTGCGACACCGTCTGCGTTGTGACGCCTGAGTGTGAACAGGTAAGCGACTATCGCTACCGCAGCTAACGCGAAACTTCCGCAACTAAGGCGAATCCGCGATAGGCACGAATAGTTCGCGCCAGTCTGTGAAAGTCTTTAGATATTTAATTTGATCATTTTGAATCTATTGCTGGAAATGAGACGGTCGTGCCTGGAAAGTAGTCCCTAAAATATGGCGTGACCATAACATCACCAAAGCTACCAAAATGTCGCTGGTTCAGTCTCTTCTGTTCTCCATATTTTTGCATGCCTCGGAAACTTGGACTGTTAAAAAGGCAGATCGAGCTCGCATAGATGCTTTTGAAATGTGGACGTGGAGGAGAATGATGAGAGTCCCTTATACCGCCTATCGAACTAACGTTTCCATACTGGATGAGCTCGGTAATCCAAAGAGACTTTCCTCCATTGTATCGACGAGAATGCTTACATTCTTCGGACATATTCACAGAAGCGATAATATGGAGAAACTTGTAGTTCAGGGTCATGTCCCGAATGGACCGCGCCGTGTCCGTTCTCCTACACGCTGAGTAGATACGACGAAACGAAACAGTTGCTGGATATGAGTTTAGAGAGCCCCACTGAACTGACAGTATATCGTGAACGATGGCAAGGGTCTAGGGTATAGCGCGCGAAATTGAAAATCCAAAAAAATACGTATTCCCGTGTTAGCGAGGAGGCGTGGTCGCCTGTTCCCTTTCTCCGGTGTGTGTGTCTAAGATGAAAGGAGACAAGTTCAAAAAACCAAAGGTAAGGTCAAAAGATCCAAATGTCCAAAGGTCACCATAAAAAAAGAATTACGCATTTTCAAGCTCCTGACGTTACTTTTAAACTTACAGTAATGATTCAAAAAGCAAATTGAAGAATAAAGCTTGGGCTTTGTCACTGTGGTAGCCTTTTTTGATATCGTGTTCGCTGCTAAATTACAGACATTTGAAGAATGCATTGCGAGTTTTTTTGCACACCAAAAAACTTTTTTTGGAACAATTGCTCTTAAGATGTAATTCATTAAGGTCTTAACCATAACGTTCCAAAATACTGTGTATGTAGTTTGAGAAACAAGTGAGTTCTGTTCGAAATGTTCTCAATCTGTGTTTTTTTTGCGGCGTCAATTACGGAGTCATTGGCCGCGTGCACAATTACTTAATATCTGAATACCTTGAATAATTATATTTATGTTTATTAAGAGAGATTAGTAATACCTATTTGATCATTTATCATATCTTATAGAATATATTTATATGTATAAGAAAATTTAGGACGCAGTGAATACTTGTTTCATCCTTGAGACACTCCGACTAGACATATATGTATAACTGAGTGTACCCAGGCTCCTTAAAGGTCTAGGGTATATCGCGCGAAATTGAGAATCCAAGAAAATACGTATCCCGGTATTAGCGAGGAGACGTGGCTACCTGTTCCCTTTCTCCATTATGTGTGTCTAAGATGAGGGTAGGTGAATCCATAAGTCGAAAAGTGAGATCAAAAGGTCCAAAGGTCACCACAAAAATGAATTTCGCATTTTGAAGCTCCTTATGTTACCTTTAAACCTACAGTAATGATTCAAAAGGCAAATTGAAGAGGAAAGCTTGCGCTATGTCACTTCGGTGGCCTCCTTTGATATCGTGTTTGGTTGTTAAATCACAGACATTTAAAGAATGTACGATTTTGCATTGCGAGGTTATTTTTGCACACTAAAAAACTTTTTTGAAAAAATTTCTCCGAGATGTCATTCATTAAGGTCTTAACTATCACCTTCTGAAATACTATGTATGCAGTGGCGTGCCGAAAGGGCCCGCAAGGCCCGCGGTGCGGGAGGGCCCCGGGCATCCGGGGGAGCCCCTCTCAGCCTCGAGTACCTCAGCAACCTTTTTACATAGTAATAACTATAATACTTCTACTTATTTATAACAATGGAATATGTTAACATCTCATGATTTTCCATTGTCAAATAGCTTTTGCCTTACCTTTTTATGGCAAAATTTGACAATACGACAACATGGTCAAACGTAGACCCCAAAATGGCTAGAACAAGAAAGTGGCAACATTACACTGACTTGACACGTATCTGTGCCATTAATCGATGTATAATCATGTTTTACGTAAGGTCTACGAATTATTATTCTTCAAAAACTCGAACGAAAAAAAAATCAAAATATAGATTTGAAGTCACATCAAATTTTTTTCTGTCTATAAACCGATTTTAAATATCACCATAGACAGTAGTTTTGTTTTCACCCAGTATGGGCAATATATTTTTTTATGTAGAGGGGGCCCCGTGAAAAAAATTGCGGGGGGCTCCCCGAGAACCTTGGCACGCCACTGTGTGTATGTAGTTTAAAAAACAAGTGAGTTCTGTTCGAAATGGAAATCCTTGTTTTACATGGCAAAAACATATACAGGGTTGGGATAAAGTATGGAACCAAGCAAATAACTTTGGAACGGAAAGAGTGATATTGCTGAAAATTTGCAGGCAAGTCTAGTGACGTCTAGTGCATCCGAAGACATTATGTTAGCTATTAATGTACTTCCGGTTTAACCGGAAGTACCGTCAACTTTTTTAATTTAAATGGGACACCCTGTATATTTTTACAGATTTTAATTCATTTTTTTATTCCGAATATGTCCATAGTGGGTTTAGCATTAGTTTCTGTAAAAACGGGAAAGATAAAGCTTCTTTATCATTTCAGGTGTTTAAAATGCCGGTTATTCAAAGCCGGTTTTGGCGATCGCGTGAGAACTCACAAAGAAGTGTGTCAACTTTTAATGATTTACGTCCCGACAGGGGTCCTATAACATGTTTGACGGTGACTAAAAAAAAATACAAAAAAAATTACCTCAAACGGGAAGACCGCAGATAGACGGACGAATTTGTGAGACAATTTTTTTAAGAAACAAATACTAAACCCACTATGGACGTATTCGGAAAAAAAGATGAATTAAAATCTGCAAAAATATACAGGGTGTGCCATTTAAATTAAAAAAGTTGACGGTACTTCCGGTTAAACCGGAAGTACATTAATAGCTAACATAATGTCTTCGGATGCATTAGACGTCACTACACTTGCGTGCAAATTTTCAGCAATATCACTCTTTCCGTTCCAAAGTTATTTGCTTGGTTCCATACTTTATCCCAACCCTGTATGTATAAATGTGCGTACCCAGGCCTCTTCATGCAATTTACGAGTTCACAACATCTCTGTTAAGACATTATAACTATGATGATGATGATGGCTTTTCATTTATAAATCTGCCTCCCAAAACTCTGTAAAACCTCCAAACCCTTCGCAGAATCGATTCCGCCGGCTGCAGTGGATGATAATATAAAGGGTTCATAAGGATAACGAAAAAATTAATCCGCCTCCCAGAGAGCGCGCGATGACAAAGCGTTTTTTATCGCAACAGAATGAAAACGCCGCTTAATTCATGGCGCTCCGCCTTTTGTCCGGGTTATCTGCCGGCTTTGGCGCCACCACGCCAAGCGACTTTTTTTCTGCTGCGTCACGTCATTTCGGTCGTCACGGCAACGCAACATTCATTCGATTATTTTTGTCGTGGGCGCCGTTGTGATTGTATTGACGGGACTCGTTTTCATTAACGCATCACCTGTATGTTTGTTTGTTTGTTTGTTTGTTTGTGAGCTTGTAACGCTCCTTTGGATTAAGAGGTCGGACCGAACATTGAACGCTCCAACTTTGCCGCGAAAACGATTTTGACGACGTCATCAAAGGCGACACTATCAGTATTTTCACATACATACAGGGTGTTTCAAAAAAAGATGACCACGTCTCTAGGATAAGTAAAAAACTAAAAAATAATTGTGGTTTGCTTATAAAAAAAATTCGTAACGTTATCCGCATTCAAGATACAGGGCGTGGAAAGGAAAAAAAATTATACACATTATTTACGATTTTGTCGAAACTATGGGCAACATTGTAATGAAGCTTCATACGAATATGTTTTGAAAGCTGATACATCCGAATTTGTTTTTATATCTGACTCTCATAGAGGGCGCTAGTTACACGGTTCGTACAGTGTTGCCAAAAAGCGTGTAATTACACCATTTGTGTGTATTTTGATTGCCTTGTGTGTATTTTTTGAACATTGCAAAAAGCGTGTATTTTGTGTGTAATTTTGAAATTTGGCATTTACTCAATAAATGTAATATTATTTTTTAGGGTCACATGAAATAACCATTGTTTTCCTTTTTAAATGATGTTGATTTTGTTGTGATTTGAGTTAGAATATAAATATATTTTTCCACTTCCAGGACATTTTTTCTTATTTTAACTACTTGTGACATAGGACGTACCGATTACGACAATAATTGACGGCCGATACAAGTCAACACAGAACGTGATAAAGTCATCCTCTGGGTAGGTACTAGGTACTGACTACTAGGTAGGAGGATAGGACTTGTACCAACACTTGTACTATACTGTACTAATCACATTTGATTGACCAAGTGTCAAGGTTTTGACTTTCCAACATTACATGCCAAAAATAAGGTCTCCTTTTACTCTATTTCAATGAAAATACCAAAGTGTGTAAAAATCGTGTATTTTTGAAATCATGTGAAACTAAAAACTTGTAATTTGAACAGTTCACCGTGTAATTTCACAAATTAAGATTGGCAACACTGGGTTCGTACCAAGTAGTATTGAACCTAACTTTTTTGAGGTTAGATTTATTAGTTAAAGCAAACTGGGGCCACCTTTTTTTGGAACACCTTGTATAAAAATCATCTTTGACACTGTGTATTTTGAAAACCAGACTCTGTCTACGAGATGCGAGACTTCATAAGTGCATGTATCCTTTCTTGTTCTGTGGTTGGTATGCTGTTGGTATACTCCTCAGAGTAACAGCTGAACATAGAGGTAGTAAACAAACCACTTCAGCATGGCGTGCTCAAAACCATCATCGTTGACACTTCAGCCTACAAAGCTCCAAACATTGATCAGCTGTGACCTCGCAGTGCCAATTCAAATTGTAAACAATGCTGTGTAACGCCAACTAACCTGAACATTCTTCCAATGCAACCCATGAAGCACTGCACTTTTTGAGTTCCATCTCGAAAAACTGTTAAACTACACTCGAATAAGGCACAGCAAGTCCGTAAAGCACCACTACGGTCACCAACAAATGGCAAATTCGATTTTACTGACCAAGCATAAAAGACACACCAAGAAGGTTAGAACCTAGGGAGTTGCTACTAAATGTAATTCTGTCAAACAGAAACGGGACCAGTAGGTGTGGCTAAGAATACCAATTTATCAGGGCAGGACTCTACAGGAATATATTGAATCGACATTTAGTTCCAGATAATTTGATTCCCTTTACTCTTATGCCGATTTAAATGATTCAACATATACTACACAATCCTTGTTCAAATTATAACTAAAAAACAAAACCCAATTCTAATTTCTATGATGTATGTAATTTATGCCTAATTACGTACCTGCCAAATGTTTACAATACCTGTGAAATGTTATTCCAGTAAGTTTCTTTGAGTGGACACCTTTTCTGTTGCTACAGCTGCGTACTGCACACGACACAATTGTTTTTTTTACCAGAAAACACTCGCAAAACTAATAAAATCGTTGAAAAACACAAAGTAGACGGCAGAAACGACGACTGCTACACGAATGACACAAGCGTACTAACAAAATGGCGTCCTGGTCCCGTTTCTGATAGCGTGACAGCGACTCCCTAGGTTACAACCTCTTTGAGTCGCACAAACAAAGCAAACGTTTGACAGTTGAGGTTCTACCGTAAATAAGTCGCATGAAAATTATATCGGCGTTGCCAAGTCCTCAAAATGTATGTAAGACTTCAGAATTTGCATTTATCATGAAGAAATATGCAGTAACGCAGTAGAGGTCAACATATCTATTGATTTAGCTGCAATCATTCCTGAACCATCAAAATACCGTCTTTTTTAACGTAGAATGGAATATTTCTGGATACTATACGATTAAGACGATAGTAGATAATTATGATTGCCTGGTGGTCAATATGACAACGTAAGAAAAGATGACGGCCTACAAGAATTAGTTGTTTACTACATCTATGTTCAGTCGTTACTCTGAGGTATACTCCGATATTTTAATAGAAGCATAGTAAGAGCAGGGGCACTAACACGACATATTGATTTCAACGCCACCGCGGACGTCCGTGAATAGTAATTATTTATTCAAACACCGATGCGGATATACCGTAAGCCACTATATTACAATTATATTGTATTTGCGATACGTGCCTCATTTAGATAAACTAAATTCACATGAATAAAGTGCCCGTGCGGGCTGGTATCGCCATTGAAATATGTTGTTTATTTACGCGACATGACACGGGAATTTATGCACGCACTGACGGACGGACGTGCAACTGATGACTGATGGCTAATTCTCGGAGGCAGGGGGGGAAGGGCATGGAAAGAGGGGTTATGGACGGATTTATACGGGTTGGGTTTTTCGGATTCATAATCAAACACTCCTCAGACAATCCTAGGATTCCACTAAACCTCAAGTTCAAATTTCAGGACAATACAATGGGCCTATACCGTGATCTCAAATTGATCAATTTATTTACTGTGGTATTATTTTTGATGATACATAGGACCGTTTACTGTAAAAAGACAGCAGAAAACTTGATCCAAATGAGAATAACACTAAAAAGAAAATTGTACTGTAATTTGAAAAGCCGATGATGACGTCACCTGTAGGGAACCAATGAGAAGCGTCCTTTCTGTAGGGAACCAATGAGAAGCGTCCTTTCGTGGTCCGATGACTACGAGCGGATGTTATTGTTTTGTACCAGTTGGTTCCCTACAGGTGACGTCACGACTGTTACGTATTGAATATTGTGATACCTTCTTCTCCTATATAGTGAAGTAGTTGTGCCACCTGAATTTTCTGGTCTTTTTTACTGACGTCCGATGAAATCAAGTAATTTTCGAATCTTTGACGCCACGCTTTCCAATATTCTGCTATGTTTCCAGAAAAACACATCGGAGCGATTCCTCGGTAATCGCTCATTTTGTTTGAATTTCACGTTTTTCACTTATAACGATACTGAATTTTACCGGTTTGCTTGTACATTCACCAAGGTTTTTCTGCTGACTGCGCCATGTTACGTATTGAATATTGTGATACCTTCTACAGCGACCTGGGCGGGAAGTGTATGGATTCAAAAAATTCAATATTTAGAGCAATTTTTTTCGGTTATATGTAAATACGATAGAAAAATTTTGTAAAATTATTTATGGCATCTACGTGGTGTCAGGGTTCGTTTAATCCAATAAACCAAAAATGTGGTATAGGCCCATTGAGCCTTGAAAATCCGCTACGTTTCTGGGGATTAATTTTGACTGTAGTTTAAAATGGACATATCAGATTAATTCCATGTGCGATAGGTTGGGAAAGAGCATGTATTTGATAATGACGCTGAGTAGGATGTTGAACATCAATGCGTTGCTAGATGTCTACTAAGCTTGTGCACAGTCTCTTATATCATACGAGAATCATCCGCACGATATTCAAAATGCAGTCTAGACTCTAGATCATCTTGTCGTCAAATTCCGCAGGGATGGGTGTTGGCTCCGACATTGTTTCTGCCTCACATCAGTCATCTACTCTCTAGCACTACAAACCCAATCCACAGTTTTGCGGAGGACAGTACGCTGCATGCAGGCATCATGAGCAATAAACCGATCTCTATATGATCGAGCTGGAACGCAGAAGACTGGCAGTGGCAGCTTCACTTTCAAAGGATCTCGACACCATTACCGCTTGGGGACTCTAGAATATGGTAAAATTTAATGCTTCCAAGACCCAGTATTGCACGCTATCAAACAACAATTGCCCAAGCCAACATCCGGTTCTAATGAAGAACCAGGCTTTGCCAAGGAGTTGCTCATTCAAGCTGTAAGGAGTCAACATTAAATAAAATCTGATCTGGCACGAACACGTTGCGTCAGTTGCAACAGCTGCTGGTAAAAAGCTTGGGTACCTATTTAGAGCCAGAAAGTACTTCTCACCATGTAACCTCCTCACGCTATATAAAGCCCATATAAGTCCTGGCCTGGAGTATTGCTCTCATGTCTGGGGAGCTGCTGCCCCTACTACCCTGTCTATCTTAGATGCCGTCCAGCGAAGGGCAATTCGACTAATTGGCGACTCGGCCTTAACGCGCCACCTCCAGCAACTTTCTCACCGGCGTGTTGTTGGTGACCTCTCCCTCTTCTACGGATATTCAAATGGAATCTGCTATCCTCTATCGTTCCGCCGCTCACCGCTCCTATCAGATTCACCCCCGCGACCGCTGCATCCCATCCTGAGGCAGTCATTCTTCATACATCAAGAACCGAGTGGTACAATCACACATTTATTCCCAGGATGTCCAAAGCTTGGAATGGACTGCCCGGGGATGTATTTATTGTGTCTGCAAGTGTTGGCCCATTCAAATCCCGCGTTAACAAACTTCCCCTAATTAACCCTTTCACAGCAGCTGCGGTACTCTGGTATTTAGGCTCTGCCTACGCTGTCTGTTCAGTTATATAAAAAAATATTTATTTATAAAATACGGGATACTCACTGTGACTTGTGTTTACCTGTGTAAGATCATAACTTACATTTTTGAGCATAAACATAATTTTACCAATAATAAAGATCTTCATGCTATAACACTCGTAATAAAAATGACATTGTTAGGCCCAAATTTTATTACACTGAGCAGGAAGATACTACGAAAGATATTATTTCTAATATTCACAAAATATCACTCAAGTAGTACAAAAAAATGTAGAAATCTGGTATCGTAAACAATACAATGTAGAACTTACGTCAAATGTATCGGAGTGAGGTTAGTATTGCTTGCTAAATTTTGATAGTCTCTAACAATATACAAATCAAAAAAATAATAAAAAATAGTAATTACTTTTTGACAATGAGATATTCAGTAAGAATATTACTAATACAGTCCTAATCGCAGAATTGCCAATCAACACCACTAGTAAACAATTAAGTTTGAGATACACTTCTTCGTCAGCTGATACCTATCAAATAGACGTCAAGCCAGTTTAAAGTATCAGGAGGTAATAGAGTATTTCTCATTCTCAGTACTGTGCGATGTTGCATCCGAAATAGTTATTTACGTAACAAGTCCCGAAAGTGATATTTTACGGGATGAGTAGGCAGTTTCCAGTGCGAGCCGTAGGCGAGTCCTGGAACCCTGCGATTTCCGTAAAATCACTTTTGGGTAGAATTACGTACAATACTTTTAATGCAGCCGTTTGTTAGATATATAGATAAATACGAGGATAAATAATAGAGATAGATATTATAAATATTACTTATGAACATTACAGCCGTCCCAAATATAGAAATTTGGGTATGATTTATTACTTTCTGTACGATTTGTGTAAAGTTTCACTTTCGATTTAATAAATCATACCGAAAGTTCTATTTTCGGGATGGCTCGGCTGAAGAAAAAATATTTTTTTATTGGGCTAAGGATACATTCCATTGGAAAGCATTTGATTTCATTAAAAGGACAATTAATGTTTACGCATAGCTCTGAGAGACTATAGTTTTTTCTCCAAATTTAAAAGTACTGATATCTTTCAAAAATTTGTTTGTTTACTACGGATATCAGCGGTGACCATAGTAAACCAGTGGTCAATAGAAATGTCTATTATTTTTTTATCGTCCTATTGGTATTGCGGTATTGTATTGCTATTGCTCGTGTGGGGGCGGGTTAGAATATCTCCCACCGTATATCCTGCGTATCGTAAATGGCGACTAAAAGGAACCGAACTACTGTCGGTATAAGCAGTAACCTCTTCTCGCCAACAGCTTTGGGTGGACGAGTTGAGAAGGGTCAGGACACCTTCTTGTCCTTGTAGTGAGAAATTGCCCCTAAAAGCAGATGAACCAGTAGGTACCATCTGGTCAACGGCATGAGGATGCAGAAAGCAAATGGGAAACTACTGCATTAAAGATCTTAAAGATATCCCAAGATAAAGTCGTAAAATGAGTAAATACATTTTACGAGTTCACAACATGTCTGTTGGTGATTGGTATTGCGAAACGCCACTGCTTTCTGGAGATGGAAAGACTATTGGAGAGCAAACGCAACTTTTATATCCTTTACTCGGGAGGGCATACATTCTCCCTTTTTGCCATCTCTCTTCTAATACAAGCTTTTCTGTTCTGGAGAGTCTCTTGCAGCACAAAACCTAATTTCATGCGCTACTAAACATGCAGTCAAATTCTCTGGATTGTAAACTGAAATGTCGTTTTATTCACCGATGGAGGTATATAACAGGGAAACCATCTCAATTTTTCAGAAGCCTCGCTTACTGCAGATAATAATTTCCCTTTTAAGGACAAAGTCACTTTGTAGAGAGGCTGCGTTATCAACTATAACTAGAAAATCAAGGAATATTTAATAATTCTTTTGTGCTTAACTTTGTGGTAGAAGATTAATTAAATATGCTAGAGAATCAAGGAACTTGTAGGCATTTTTTGTAGGTCACTTGGTATTAGAAAAAAAATTTTATTTAATGAGGACGAACAATTCTTATACAGTGTGTCCCACGACTATTAAGACAAGCAATATATCGGAACTGGGCAGTAGTAGAGAATTATAATTTTGGGGGTTTAAATTAGGGTAAATTAATATCTTTTCTTATACTGTGTCGCCCAATGAGGTACTTGTTTTTGATGACGTGACGTCCGATTCAAAATTTTTAATGGGACACCCTGTATATTTGTGACTTTTTGTGTTCCTCCGAAAAAAAGCAATTGCAACAAACTAGTTTATTTGGGATCTAAAGTGATTAATTCAGGAGCTACAGGTACTTAAAGGATGGTATAACTACCATTGATTATAACATGTACCCCTATAGTTAAATTTCTTTGGTAGTGTTTCATAATGGTAGTGGTTAAGTGCCTTTAAGTACCTGTAGCTCTTGAATGAATCACTTTAGACCCCAAGTGTGCTAGTTTGCTGGAATTGTTTTATCAGGAGGAATACAAAAAGTCCCATTACAAATTTTGAATCGGACGTCACGTGACCAAAAACAAATACCTTATTGGGTGACACAATAATAAGAAAAGATACTATATTTGCTCTAATTTACAACCCCTAAATTATACTTCGCTAGTACTGCGCAGTTCCGATATATTGCTTGTCTTAATCGTCGTGGGACACCCTGTATATGCCAAATTTCGTTTTTGCACTTCTGTATGTTTTAGGTCCTTAATTTTTCTTTATGGCTCAGTTAATCTTATAGTCTTACAAATGAGTAGAAAACAAATAACGTTTTTGAATTTTTTTTGGCGACTTCTACAGTTGCATTTATTATACAAAATGTAGCAATAAAGTAAACTAAACTAATTATTATCAAGTTCTTTTATTTATAAAATTTCCTGAATTACTCCCCCCTACAATCCGTCACTGTAACCGAAGAATTTTAAGTGGGTAGGTAGCTCTTTGTCCAAATGCAGTGTAATAATTCACAGCGAAATTATTCTACTGTCATTCTAATGAGTTTACTGAACCATCGAACATGTTATTGTCAATGTCCTTTTGTGTAGTTTTTAACCCGAGTCGCCCGCTCAACTGTTTTTCGAATAAACATGCAAGATGCTAAGATGGCTTTGTATTTGTGACGTTCGAGTTCGAGTCTTGTCGCCTAAAAGTCGGGGAACAGTCGTCAATTCATTTGTTTTACTTTCAGAATATAAGTTTGGGAAAGACAGTGTATAATTCTGAGGACACCTTGTTATTTGGTAACACCTGGGAGGAGAGTATTGGGATCAACAAATTTTCATTCCTGAGAAAATGCCTTGCATTGTCTTATTTAAATCGAGTGCCAAGTTAATGGACCTTTGGGTGATTATGCCACAGCATAGTAAACAACCAGCACAATATCTCTGAGGATTTCCTATATAAAAATGGTTCCCACAAAATTTGACCTTGGGATGATTTTACGGCTGTGACGTTTGGGTAGAGATGGGAAAATGAAAATATCGATACCGATACAACTCGATATTTTTTAGCCAAATAGGCGCGGCTGGTTCGTACAGAGAATGTTGTGCAATTGATTATACCCCTCAATAATTATATAATTATTTTCGATACCGATACCCCTACAAAAGTATCGTAGTATCGTTAGCATCCCTACAAAAAAATAATCCAAAAGTGGGGACGCGCGTGTAATTGGCGCCAACCTGAGATATTGTGCTTGTTGTTTACTGTGCTGTGATTATGCTCTATGCCCAAAGTTCGAAATTATGTTAGGTTATGTAACTTGCCTTAAGCCTCTTCAAGTATTTATCGGCTTGTTGTACGTTGTTGTATTTGATTGTTTTATGTGGCTTTGGATGTTTTCTGTTGTACTTAGTCGTTTTCTGTTGTTTCCAGCTGTTTCCTGCTTGTTTTCTGTTGTTTTGAGCTGTTTTCTGTTCTTTTCGGCTATATTAGGTTGTATTTGTTTGTCTTCAGTTATGTTTGGATGTTTTCTGTTGTATTTTGTTGTTTTCTGTTGTTTCCCGCTGTCATCTGCCTTTTTCTGTTGATTTGAGCTGTTTTCTGTTATATTTGGTTGTTTCCTATTGTTTTTGGATGTTTTCTGTGGTATTCAGTCGCTTTCTGTTGTTTCCCGCTGAGATCTGCCTGTTTTCTGTTGTTTTGAGCTATTTTCTGTTATTTTCTGTTGTATTTAGTCGTTTTCTATTGTCATAAAAAGGAAGGCTTAACTTAAACTGGCGTGTTTTAAAACAATGTTCGTGTTTTACAAGTTATCGTGAGTAGGTAAACATCAAAAAAAATATCCAACATGTTTTAAAACTTGTAAAACATTCACAAACAAAAGTGGAGCATTTTACATTCTTCGTAGAGCATTCTGTTGGGGACACTCCTTTGAGAAATAATATTCACTCGGTCTGCCGTTTTGTAGAGTATATTACAGCGTCAAAAGTTACACGACACAGTGACCAAATTCTTACATTACGTCGGAATAGGGCGAACAAGTGCAGGTAGAACTTAGAACTAAATTTGACAGGCATGGCGCTGTGCCAACACCGTCTCAAATAAGGCCTACTGTCTGAAAGCAAATTTTGCTGTGACGTCACGCATAGTAGTCATAGGTCATTCGGCTCCGAACGTGCCCAACCGTATAGGTTCGGGCGTCCAGCAAACGATGGCCGCCACATTGCCAGACGTTTGCTTTCTTTTGCAGCTATGCGTAAAACGATTGTTTCCAGCCGGTAAAAAAATACTACGGTGTACCTACTGTATGGAGAAAATCGGTATTTCGGATTTGTCAGCACATTTCATAGTTCATAAAAAATCATATATTGGTTACTAAGAGAGTCGTTCCATAGTTTTCACTAGGTATAAGACTTGTATGTGTAGAATAATTATGTGACCTGAGAGATTTTTGCATATATTCGTAATATGACAATAATTAATGAACGTGGAAGTATATTTTAATTCTTAATTGCCTGCAAAGTGAATCGATATTCACACCGACTGACTATGATATTCACAATCCAGTGAATAATCCAGGAAAGGCCGCCGACCCCGTATGGCAACGTCGCCTTAGTTTCTGTTGTTTTGATTCGGTTTTAAGGTTAAGTAACACGGTTCGCGGGCTTCGCGGTCAAAAATTGTTCTATTGTTTTGCTTATTTAGATTGTTATAAAATCGCGATAACAAATTCACTACGCCTCTATTTCCGTGAGAGTAGTGAAAATGCCTTACAGGTGTTGTGTCCCGGGGTGTAACGGAAATTACAGCGCCGCGGAAAAAGTGCACGTTTTCTCGTTTCCCACCGAGGAAGTGCTCAGAAAAAAATGGGTGGTAGCAGTTCATAGGGATAACTTCACTGTAACGAAAAACAGCAGGGTTTGCGAGCGTCATTTTGCACAGGAAAGTATACTTTGGGTGTCTTCTTATTATGATAAATCAACCGGCAAAACCATAACTGTTCCACTTGCTCGTCCGCGTTTGAAAACAGATGCAGTTCCTACTCTTCTTCCAAATTGTCCGCAGTATTTATCAAAAAATGTTACTCACAGAAAAAGTCGGGATGAAAAACTTTTTGAGATTGAACGGGATAACTTGTTGAAAGCTTTGGCGGAAAGTATTGATGATTTTGCTGTCCAAAGGGAAAAGACGATATTTGAAAACTATACAGAGTTTTTAAATATTCTAAAATCATGGCAATGTCCAGATGGGTGGGTCATGACATGCAGGGACAAAGTTCTTATATTTAAAATAGATTGTACTGATTCCCCAATCATAACCTATTCCATAACAATAGACAAGGATTTAAAGTTAGAAACTTATTGGTATACAAATCGTTTGACACTGAATATTAATCACAATATAAAAACACCTTGTTCACTAAATAACATAAATGATTTGGATGAAATAATTGCATACATAGATGGACACACCAGTGGTTATCAAGTGGATAAAAATTCATTACCATCATTAATTGAATATGTTTGTGACTTACTAAACAGTGTACCCCAAAACGAAGAGAGTAAAATACATGAAACAATACCATTCATTTGTGAACAGCTAAAATTGCATATAACACCAAAAGAACGCTATAGATATTCAAACCAGACTTTAATATTATGTTCAATTATACATACAATTAGCCCGCATGCCTATAAATATTTAAGAAACCATGGACAAATAATTTTACCACATCAGTCTACATTAAAGTCAATATGTAATGCATATCTAACAGATCCAACAGCTGATGAGAGAAATTCCTTTTTAACATATGCTAAAAATGTGATACAATATTTAGAGCCAGATCAAAAACATGTAGTCTTGTTAATGGACGAAATACACATTCAACCCTATTTGGATTATAAAGGCGGAAATATTGTTGGAACTGCCATAAATAATAGTTTGTTAGCTACATCAGCCTTTGTATTTATGGTCAGTAGTATTTATTGTAACTTTAAGGAAGTAGTTCATATATGTCCCTTAAGGAAAATAGACCATAATTTATTACACACCATAATAAAAAAAGTTATAACAAACCTGGAGGATATAGGATATAAAATATTTTGTGTTGTTAGTGATAACAATGCTGTTAACAGCAAAGCTATGTGCCACTTTGCAAATGATGACAAGCTACATATAGTTTTTCCCCATCCATCGGATAAGTCACGACCACTTTTCTATTTGTTTGATTCAGTTCATCTTTTAAAGTGTATTAGGAACAATTGGTTAAATTCAAAGCCCAGTCAAATATTAACATATCCTGAACTAGAAACTCATGAAATTCAACATGCATCCTTCCAGGCATTAAAGTCTTTGCATCAGCTAGAAAATGATAAATTATTGAAGTATGGCTATGGCTTGAGTTTGAAGGCTTTATTTCCCAGCAACCTTGAACGACAGAATGTCCACCTGACTCTAAAAATAATTAATCAAAATGTAGCTGAAGCTCTCCATAAGTTTGGTAGTAATATTGAATTCTCAAGAGAGACTGCAAACTTCATTGAAATAGTTCTCAAATGGTGGAAAATCGTTAATGTAAAAACACCCTCAAAAGGTAAAAGGTTAAATGACATTTACTGTGAACCGATTATTTGCGAAACAGCAGACACTGACCCCAAAATTATTTACCTAAATAAAATGCTAAGCTTTTTGGACACTTGGAATGACTCTGAACGATTTCCAAACAGATTGACTAGACAGACACATACTGCTTTATACCATACAATATATGGCATGTTAGAAATTATTAACTACTGCAAAACAGAACTGAAAACTAAATATATTTTATTAGGGAAATTTCAAACAGATCCACTTGAAGCCAGATTTGGGAAGTATCGACAACTTTCAGGAGGGCAGTATCATATTTCAATCCGGCAATTGTATGAATCAGAGAAGAAATTAAGGATCCAAACTTTATTGTCATTAAAATCTAAGCATGGTGAGATACCAGTAACAACTTTTTGTGAAAATGAATCCGAGGAATCAATAGCCGCTATTAATTTTAATGATTGTTATCCATTTCCTAGTTTTGAAATATCTGATACAGATATAGAGAACATAAAAGATCAGATGCCTATTATCACCTATTTAGCAGGATATTGTTGTTATGTTCTGCTAAAAAAGTACAAATGTGAGAAATGTAAAACTAATTTAACTTACCCTGATAGTTTAAATGTTGATGATAAACATGATTTGATAAAAAACATTAGTAGAGGTAAATTATTATATCCTAAAGAAGTAGTATCTAATATAGTAATGCTTGAATATATAATTTTTAATAAAATATTAGAAAACGATGAAGAAAACTTTTTAAATGTATATCATAAGCGTCAAGCAATAATTGCATTGATCAATGATTATTTGAAAGAAAATGATATCATAACCCAAATACCAAAATGTGATTCCCATTCTGAAACAATGATAGCTAATGTTGTTATGAACTGTGTAACAAATACTTTTTTAAAAAATTACTGTACCATGCGAAATGATACTTTAACGTCAAAAACATCAAAAAAACGAAAGTTATGCACTTTAATGTCAAAATAATAATATTGTACTTGTTCCTGTATTGTCAATATCTTAAACGCGACTTTTCTATCCGATTTATGACACAACACCTCAGATGAGTAAATTCACGAATATATATTTCTTTAGGCATATTACTGAAAAAAGTCCCTCCAAAATTCCCGTGTATTTTGATTTACAGTTTTTTTAATGTTTTTTTTTTAAATCTTTTTACGTTTTTTTTTTTGTTTTACAGATTTATTCTATGATTCTGTTATGTTGATTCACAGTTTACTTATTGCTTTTTAGTTTATTTTTGTTGTTTTTTGCATATACAGGGTGTCTCACAACGATTAAGACAAGCAATATATCGGAACTGGGCAGTAGCAGAGAATTATAATTTTGGGGTTTAAATTAGAGCAAATATAGTATCTTTTCTTATTACTGTGTTACCCAATGAGATATTTGTTTTTGATCACGTGACGTCCGATTAAAAATTTTTAATGGGACACCCGGTATATTTGTGACAAAATAATAAGAAAAGATACTATATTTGCTCTAATTTACACCCCTAAAATTATAATTCGCTACTACTGCCCAGTTCCGATATATTGCTTGTCTTAATCGTCGTGGGACACCCTGTAGATGGTTTATTTTTGAGTTATTCTAGAATGCCCCTATACCTCTCAACCTTTTCCTTATCCTAAACATTCCCTTCCAGGCAAGATATAACCCTGGACCTCCTCGTGGTTCTTGCTGGACACAGTTGATTAATATATATATACAGATAGATACATATTATAATTTAAATATATATTATGTAAATTTTTTATACCTTAAACGCCAGTTTAATCAAATATGCACTAAGATATATACAGAAAAGTCTCGCGAAAAGTGCTCAACAACAAAGTTAATCAATTACTCTGATATAAGATCTGCAGTAGCCAAGTTGCTATTATCTACTGTTTTTTCTTTCAAAATAGCGTGAATATAAAATAAACAGTCATCCAGAAAAATATCTAAATCTCGTTTCTTTACAACTTTAATAAGTATTATTATCTTTTGTTAAAATTATTTTGAATATCGAATTATAACATTGGAATGCTCCTTTGTACAGACATGGCACAGAAATACTTATTTTATATTAATCGGCTGTGACTAACACAGGGTATACGTATATATATGATAAATTGTGCTTTATATTACAAATACATCCTCCAGTCAGTCCTCTAGCATGTAATTTTCGTAAAAATGTGAGTTGCAAAAGCGCTGCAATGCTCATTTCACGTGTATATTATATGACCGCGAGCGCCTACTGTTGATGACGTCACAGCTGAGCCGTGAGGCCTTCTGATTTGAGACGGTGTTGGCTGTGCGCGCGGTTCTGAGGGGATGTTGCCAAATCATCGCAAGATGCCTGAAATTTGCTACAATTCATAAAACATTAAATTAAAACTAGACACATTCAATTAGCTTTTTACTAAGGCATTACCATTTCTTTTATTGTGCTCATTGTATCTATGCTTGCTTAGTTAACTTTTTCTTAAGTTAGCAGAACATGCAATTTTGTTATTAAAGCTGAGCAATTAAATTCTTGATATGGCATTTAATTAACATCTAATCCATTCTTCATTATGACATTATGATTTTCTGTTGTCACTATTGTAGGGTGTAGGGTGTCCCTGAATTTCCTTGACACGTGCTATTCTCGTGACAAAAAAATGTTCAAACAAAAACTAAGTGGAATGTCTGAAATTTAGTACTACTACAGGGTCTATCATACCAGGCTTTCAAAATATTTAATTCGTACTTCAAACTTTAGAACTCACCCCCAACTTTATTTTTTCAAATAGCACCTAATAGTTTTTCCTACACAAAGCAAGTCCTTATTTTATTCAAAATCTTGTAGTACTTTTAATTTTATACAAAAAGCATATTTTTTCGTAAGGTCATAAGCATAAAATAAATAAAATAAATAAAATAAGGATTTGTTTGAAGCGTAATACTTCGTAAGAAAAACAGATAAAAAACTAAGTGAGTCTTTCAGGAATATCAAATGACCTATCATACCATGCTTTCGAAACAGTTTTTATTGCTTCAACCCCTAAAACTTACCCCCTACTTTTTGTTTTCTAAATAGCACCACACACGCACCTTTTCCTATATTAATAAGGTCATTATTTTATTTAATATCTTGTAGTGCATTTGGCTTCATACAAAAACCAATTTTTTTTTCCTAAAGTCATTAACATAAGATAAGTAAAATGAGCATTTGTTTGAAACGTAATATTTTTGTAACAAAAAGGCATAAAAAGACTTTTGTTTTCGAAGCATGTATTACAGATCATGTAGTACCCTTAAAAACCCAATTAGTTTTATTTGTATCCGTTGTATGCGTCAAGCAAATTCTTATTTTATTTATGTTTATTTACGAAAAAAAATAAGTTTGTGTATAAAATCAAAGGTACTGCAAGATTTTAAATAATATAAGGACCTAATTGGTGTAGAAAAAAAAAAAACGATTTGGTGCTATTTGATAAACAAAAGTTGAGGGTAAGATATATGGGTCGAAGTACAAAAAAATATGTTTTAAAGTCCTCAACATCTGGCACACGACACTGTGCGTTGTATAATACAGGCTTTTTTTGAAATCGAGACCATAATTTGACTGCCGGGTATATATCGAACGTTTTTACTGAACCTACATAACTTTTTCTTGTATCCAAATATCCTGAGGCCGCACCTGGTATGTTTATACTTTGACAGGTTGGATGGTGCGACGGAACAGGTAAAGAGAGTTGTTCCTACCAACCGCATTGTTCGTTTTAGTCACGTTTGCTAAAAGTCTGTCAACCGTTCTTTTTAGTTGGACAAATATTTGGCCTGGTCTCTCGGTCATTTTTACCGCGTGTTATCCGTGAAATTCTTTATTTGTGTAACTTGAAGGACTCGGCACACAGTGATGGGTATATTTGGGTGTGGTGGGTCTTCACTTCTCCAGTATATTAGAAGGTGTAGAACTAATACGTAAAGCGTATGAATAGATTAAAATATTGAAATTTTATCTATGTAAAAACTCAAAAGTCGAGTTATTTAACTAATAACTTTATTCAGACAGTTTGTTTTATTATTTTAGGACTAGTTTTGTTTTTATTCATGTATCGCTATGAAGCCTGTTTATTTATTTGTTGTATGTGACATGAAGCAAACAATATACAATGTTTAATTGAGGCAGTGTGCTTAAATAAAGGGTATGATAAATTCTGAAAAGTGACTTTTTTATTTTCAGTAAGGAGCAAACGGAGGATGCAGAAGTGGATAAATCCATTTTTAAAAAACATTTTTCTCAAAAACAATTAACTCTTGTTTATTGTGGTTCGGTAGATTTAGTATTAACATTTTTTATGAATTTAATCCACAAGAGTTATCCGGTTTTGCTTCTAGGCAACTCAACTATTGCTATGCTGTTTTGTGTTGTTTCACCTACAGGTTTTTTGACGCCTATGTTCTACCATGATTTTACTAGAAACATAGAAACAATCGGTGCAGCTATGAGAGAATACAGAGTTAGTCTTCAGTATGGAACGCCTCAATTATCTCAAAAACAATTTGCGTGATTTTCATGAATTTTTGGACATAAGGGTTTTGTAATGCGGCCGATCTTATTGCAGCATTTACATTGTTGTCATATCTCCCGTTTTTCTGAAAATATAATAAGTTTTATTATTTCAAACGAATCACCCTGTATATTTTTTTATTTCTGAAATCCTTGAAAAATACCTTGAAACTTCACAATACATTTTGCAACATGACTTACTGCTCAACTGCTCAACTCTTCTTATCCCCCTTATAATTATTTCAACTTTGACGGATATAATATAACTTTAGTTGTATAAATCCAAAATTATGACGTTTAGGTATGTAATACCGTACAAAAAATAATCAGTATTTTTCAAGGATTTCAAAAAGTAAGAAATATGTGACACATTCGAATCTAGAAATTTTATTATATTTCCAAAAAAAAAACTGTGGACATGACAAAATTGTAAATACGGTATTTACAATGTTATCATGTATTTAAAATACCAACGTAAGATCGGTCTTATTGCAAAACCTCCATACCTCAAAATTTATGAAAATAGTGCAAACCTCATACTAACGCTGCATAAAGCCACACAAAATCGAACTTTCAATTAATTTTCAAGCACGTATAGAATGAGTTACGTATTGCAAATCATAGTTTTTGATAAAAATATTACGCAGAAAAGTATTTTGTACATAAATGAAATAAAGTGCCAACTTAATTCAACAGTAGGAAAAGCATTGTAGAGTCCATGACTCATCGTCGTTATTTTTTACATTAATTCTATGAATCGGTAATAGCTGCAATTATTTCTGATTTTTATAAAATAGTAATAAACGCAAGTCATGAAGAAATACACTATGTTTTCCATCAATATAATGTAAACATTCATTGAATCAACGTTTGACCATTATTATGCATGATATGATGTGATATTTTAACAATTATTGTGTATGATACCCAATATCAAAGCTAATACAGTGTATGGCTATGGCAGTGTAATTTTACAAACTCAGACATCAAATTTCAGAAAACACGCTAGAGAACACAATGATTGCAATTCCGGCGATCATACATAGATTCATGGTCTCTGTTCATTAACATATATTCTCATTGACTCAATCTTTCATTAGTAGCACTATGATTGGATTGCAGATTATATCGAAGACAATGATAATGAGAGAGAATGAAAAATGTTCTTAGAAGTTGATCCTAAACATCCACCATTTTTTAGAAACGTAAAAATTATTTTGACATTTTTGATTGTCGCATTCACCATAAACGAGAATAAACAAAAACATGAACACACAGACAAAAAATGAAACAAACACTAGCAAAATAATTTAACTGTAGCGGTACATGTTATAATCAATCGTAGCGGTACGATACTTTAAGTACCTGTAGCTCTTGAATGAGTGACTTTAGACCTGTGCTAGTTTGATAGAATTGTTTAATCGGGAGGAACACAGAAAGGCACAAATATACAGGGTGTCCCATTAATAATTTTTAATCAGACGTCAAAAACCCTCATTGGGTAACACAATAACAAGAAAGATACAATTTGCATCCCCAAAGTTATAATTCTCTACTACTGCCCATCTCCGATATATTGCTTTTCTTAATCGTCGTGGGACACACTGTATTTGTTGTTTATTATTTTCGAGGCCAGAACCTGAGCCAAAACCTTCGGCACCATTTAGAGAATTGTCAAATTGTATTTATTATCCACAACTAAACGATGTTTCCAAAAAAACGTGCACAATTTGCACAAAAAAAAAGAATATATAATAGCCTTTACCTAAATGTATCGTGTTCCGTCGTCCAGACAGTCCGCTGTGACGTAAAATGTGTCCCAGTGTTCTCCTCACCCTTAGAATGAGACCTAAACCGAACCATGACCATCGTAGCTGATGCCGCATAATAAGAAAACCGCATCAGACATCTATTAGACGTCTCAAAAATGTCATTGTGCTATCTGTGACGATGTTCCACAAAAAACGTGCATAATTTTTACTAAAAAACAAAATGAATATATAATGACCTGCAGGACAGTTGCCCCAGGTCCCTGGTCACTCTCCTGTTTCACCTATACACCGCCTCCTTGCGGTACCGCTGCATCAAATTATCCACATTCGTGGAGGCTTTGATCTCCAGATAGGCCACTCGGTCCTCCAGGAAGCCCAGCCTGGAGCTGAGGACCACTTCGCGCCACAAGGAAGTCGATACACTCACCAGACACTCACGAGTGTGATATTTACTTCCTTTAGATATCTGTTTCCGTATTAGTTTAGAATAGATTTTTCTGAAATATTTTAATCGCAAACCTTTACCTAAATGTGTTAATCTCTGTTATCTCCTGAAGTTAGCCGTGGACCCCCTTGTGCATCGTGTTCAATAAAGTCGTCCGCTGTAACGTGAAATGTGTCCCAGTGTTCTACGCTCCATTAGAATGAGACCTAAACTGGACGATGGGAAGCGGCTTATTAGCCGCTTCCCACCGTCGTAGTTAGTGCCGCAGAATAAAAAGAAAAAAAAACCGGATCAGACATCTATTAGACGTCTCAAAAATGTCATTGTGCTATTTGGGACGATGTTTAAAAAAACGTGCACACTTTTGACCAAAAAAAAGGCATATGTATGTGTGAGTGATCTTTTGTGATCTTTTATGACCCTTTACCAGGCTCATTAACTCATTATATATTATTTTTCCTATTGTATTGTTTCATCAATCTATTTTTTCTTATAACTGTCCTTTTCTCTCTTTCTTCCTTTTATTGTACAAGATTCCTTAGCGGTAGTTTTAAGTACCCATGAGGCTGCTATTTTGTATCAGCACTACGTTGTTAGTAGTCTGTTTTGCGGTAAATGTAAAATGTAAATTTTCAATTACAGTTCGCACATTTTTTTGCATATATTTACTGCAAATAAGTAAATAAATAAATAAATAATGACCTGCAGGACAGCTGCACTCCGCCGTAGTTTCCCTGGCGGTCCTCGCACCCTCATGCTCGGTATGTTGCACCAGGTCCCTGGTCACTCTCCTGTTCAACCTATACACGGCCTCCCTGCGGTACCGCTGCACCAGATTATCCACATTCTCGGAGGCTTTGATCTCCAGATAGGCCACTCGGTCCTCCAGGAAGCCCAGCCTGGAGCTGAGGACCACTTCGCGCCACAAGGAAGTCGACACACTCACCACACACACCAAACACACGACCGCGTGGAGGGTGTTGTTCCAACGCTCCCCCCCGCGGGGGAGGCTTCGCCGATTTGGGGGGTTTCTCCTCCATCTCAGGCGCCGCTGAAGCACATGGCTCCTGTTCGGTCTTTGGATGCCGCGTCGTCGTCGTATCGGGAGGGCAGAGAGATGTGGCAACGCTGCGCGCGGGATGCTTTCGGCACGCTGGCCGCGACTCGACTGGGTTGCCGTCAAGCGGACCGAGCGCACCGCGCCAAAGGGGGAGGGCGGGAGAGGGGGGAGGGGGTCGGGTACCGTCGGGTGGGAGGGAGGGATCGTCCCCCGGGGGCAAGTGGTGCCTTGATAACGATGCGGAGGAGTTACTTTGGATGGACACTATGGAAACTTCAAATATAACATAAAAACGTTCGAGATAGACCGCGCAGTGATTTTATGGCACTAATTTCTTAAAAAGTCAGGGGGAGAGAGAGGGATCGTCCCCCCAGGGGCAAGTGGTGCCATGATAACATTGTGATTACGGAGGATATGCTTTGGATGGACATCATGGAAACTTCAAATATAGCATAAAAATGTTCTAGATATACCCGACAGTGGTTTTATGGCACTAATTTCTTAAACAGTTATGCCCACTTGCTCCAACTTTCACTTAAGGAACGATTAACAAAGAAAACCTCAACATTTAAGGTGACCTTAAAGTTGCAATCGTTTGCACGGACGTCAATCGAACCTTAAGTACTTGTTATATGTGGCAACGCTGGTTCTGTCAAGCCTATTTTGTGTTTTGTCACTCCTATTTTGTGTATTGTGTTCGTGTTCACCATTTTTTCTTGTTAAATTCCGTGGTTCCTTGGATTGGAGGTTGAAGTTTGAAGTATTGAAGCTAACCTTAAACCTTACTGTTTTTGTTCATTGGAATATATCTAAAGAATATATAGTATATATTAGAAAAAAAGAAAAATGAGTGAATGCATACAAGATATAGATGCCACAGTACGTTTGTAAATCCTAAACCTTTTGAAAAAGCTTAATTCATCTAGCTCCTCAAAGTAATTTGGCCTGTGGTAAATACGCCTACGAATTCCATACTCCACACTCCATGATACCGACAACTTCCACATCATTATCCAAAAAATCGGAATCTTCCATAATCACGATAGAAACACAGCACGAGATCACAATGATGCGATAATTAAATTCAAAAGGCAGTTAAGTCGTGTTTAAGTCGCTAAAATCGAGCACTTCATAAAAAATGGTTTAAGGAGACTTTGAGTATTCCTTGAATATTGGTGCAGTGAAATATTCTACATAAGCATGATTTAAGGATGCTTAAAATTTAAGGATTCCTTAGAAGAGTTGGTGCAAATGGGCATTAATCTCCTTTAAAGGCCAGAAACATGTATTATATAACGACTACTAAAACTACTATACAATAAAGTAACAACTCTTTTTTTATTATTTTCAAAACCCCACCCACAAGTCGCAATACGTCCAGCAGTTACTGAGTTTACGTTATTTTAAGAATACATGATAATCTCCTCATCTTTGGCATGGGAAGAAAATTTCAACTATTTAAAGCAACATTCAGATAGATCTGTTAGTGGAATACTGACAAACTCGTACAGACGACAGAAAACTGGTTGTTTATTGTATAACAACGTATAACAGTGGTTTTGGGAGATTACCTTTGAGACAATAATCGAGTGTTATAAAATTTACTGCCGGGTATATTTCGAACGTTTTTACTAAAGGTAACAACTCTTTTTTTATTGCTTTCAATACCCCACCATACTTTTCTAAATTACAATAGGTTTTTTTAGCCCTCCGCAAAGGCTGAAAGCCTATGGCGTTGTAGAAGCGCTGCGAGAGGATAATTCAAGGTGCGCGTTAGGTTTGAAACGATGCAGGTTGTATCCGTCGGGAAGCAAATTCTCTGGCAGCTCATTTCACAGCGTCGAGGTTCTCCAAAAGAAGAAATGCTGGAGGAGACGGAGTCGGGGAGTAGGGACCTCGACCTTATAAGGATAAGCTCTCAGAGCCTCTCTAGTGTTCCTGGTTCGGACGGCCTTTGGTGTTATTATCTGGGAGAGCTCACTCGAACATCTTCCGTGATAAAGTCTATAAAACAGGGACAGGTCAGTTACCCTTCGTCGATCTTCCAGGCTGTGGAGGTCCTTTGTGAGGTTAGGCGTATCGATTAGTCTAGTTACTCTCTTCTGGATAGTGTCTATAAGCTTTAGAGAGTGCTTCCAAGCGCAACCCTACAATTGGGAGCAATAATCCAATGATGATTGGATCTGTGTCTTGTAGAGCAGCAGTAGTTGCTCTGGTGTATACGGCTTCCTACAGCGGAACAAATGTCCCAGCTTCTGCCATTTTAGCAATACTGACAACGAGGTCATGCCAGGACATGTTGTTGTTGATGTTGATCCTCAAAAGCTTGACGGAAGGTGACCCTCCATATCCACAGTTAGTAAGCCAACGTCAGACTTCTTTGTAAGTGTTGATGCCTGAGCTTTCTGTACGTTAAACTGTACTTTATTTACTAATCCCCACTCGATAATTGCTTTGATATCTGCGTTGATTTGTGAGGTATGTTGTTATCGCCGACGTAACGTCTCGTAGGATGATAGTGGCCTATATCTGGTTCCATACACGAGTATGCTTTAGTCCCTAGTAACACTTAGCAGAGCTGGTTTAAAGGGTGGTTTCTGAGGACTTACCTAGTACCCTGAGGACCGGTTTCTCAATATCCAGTTAAAAGTGTCAGATAGGTAGCTGCCAGTTAGTTTCTATGGATACAACTGTCAGATAAGATTGACGTGAATTCGTAAACTTAACCTTCAATTTATCTAACAATTACCCGTTAACTTCCAGATAAATATTTAACCGGACATTGAGAGACCGGCCCTAAGTATGTTACAGCACAGAAGGGTCGCATCAGTTTATGTCACCGCAGTCCCACCATAATCTCAAGTAATTTCTGGTGAATGTGCTCTTTAAATTCCGTTGAAAATTATGGTGGAAGCTACAAAAATGCTGGCGAAACGATTTTATCCAGACGTCCATACGGTTTTGATATAATAATAAGTACAATAATAGTTACTCATGCATTAACCAGTGGCGGACTTAGAGGGGGCCCTTTAGAGCCCCAGGGAACATATTATATTTATATAAATATCAAAAATGAAACTGGTCCGCCCCCCCTAGACGTGTAATAAATGGATAAATAATGGAAACATTATACTATAAACAGCAAAAGGTGGTTTGAGAGTTTTTTTTGCTCTTCACCCTCCCCCCCTAGAAAAAATCCTAAATCCGCCACTGTCATTAACGGCGTAAACAGGCGTTTATGGTCCGAAGCCTTATTCCAAGCAAGGGCTGTAGGATAGGATATGATAGGATATGATAGGAAGTATAATTAAATCAACGATTAGCGCAGTATTTTTTTATTATTCATTTTTTAAAACGGTTTAACTATTTACATTATTTACAATAGAAAAATCGAAATAAAAGTAAATTATAACAGTTTAGAAAGCACACTCTCATCAGGCTCAGCAGAAACTTTTTATAAATTTATATGGGATATACAATAAGAATGTAGAAAAATATAACAATATAGAAAAATGGAGAAATATATATGTAAAAAATAGTTTAAACTAAAACTAAGCTTAGTACGATCAAAGCCATTTTGAATGAAGCTGGCTTTGAGTCAAAGATTTCAATGTGTTGTTGGAAGTTATTCAAGTTGTTTAATAACCTTGTTGTTGGTTCGTTCATCCCATGGTTTGTTGTACAGAATTTAATATGAAAGAGTTCTGTGATTCCAGTCCTCTGGTCTTCTTCTTCTTAGGGCCCCATGCAGATTCCTGCGTAGGCGTCCATTCTGTCTCTCGTCAGATCATCCTATTCATTGCAGCCCTCTGTAATTCCTAGAAGTCGCTCATTCCTGCCCAGTGACGGATGTTCCTTAGCCATGATAACTTTTTTCTTCCAAATCCCCCTTCTCCCTCCTTCGTTCTTCTTCTTTCTTACATTGAAGAATGTTCGTTCTTACATTGAAGAATGAGATGCAGAAGGTGATAGCGTTCCCCACGCATTATGTGGCCTAGGTAAGCATTTTCCTCTTCCTTATAACCTCAAAAAGTTCTCGTTCTTTTAAGCCAGTTCTCTGGAAAACGTTCTCATTTCTCACATGGTCGACCCAGGACACTCTCAGCATTCTCCACATTTCGAACGCTTCGATCTTATTTACAATAGCTGCCTTCAGCGTCCACACCTCCATGCCATAGAATAGAGTAGACCAGACATAATACTTCATCATCCTGTATCCAAGACTGACGTTCAAATTTTTGTTGGTAAGAAATTTTCGAAGTTTCAGAAAAATTGTCCTAGCTTGTTCAATTCTGCATCTTATTCTCCTGATCTGTGTCCCATCTTCCGTTTATCATGTGTCCCAGATATTTAAATTTGCTTACCCGTTCGATGTACCCTCCATTCAAGTGGGTTCGGCTGTTTGGGATATGGTTTCTGCTAACAACCATGAACTTGGTTTTGTTCTCCGGCCATTGACATTAAATTGAATGCAAGCAAGCAGTTCAGGACAATCAATCAAACCATTCAACAATTTATGAATAAATCGCAGGTCATCCCCAATCGCCAGGTATCAATCCCTTGGATGACTTCTTATGGGGATACCTTAAGTCATTAGTGTACAAAACCCCTGTTCAAAATGAAGAAGACCTCAGAAATAGAATACTTGATTCATGCTTGATAATTAAAAACACACCACATATTTTTGAAAGAGTCCGTCATTCAATGATAAGGCGACTGAACCGTTGTATTGAAGCTGGTGGCGGTCACTTCCAACACTTACTTTGAGAAAACATTCTCTATTTGTCTTAGTATTTTATTTCTTATTTGTTCAAACTCTTATTAAATAATGTTACTTTAAAAATCATACCTAAATGTTTTGTAATAACTCTAAACTGAATAAACTGACAGTTCTCAACTTGTTTATCAATTATTGCAATTGTTTTTCACAGCACACTTACTAAATAGATGAACATTTATTTATTTACAATAGCCTGCATCGATTCAATCATTTGCATTTTTCTCGAAAACGGTTAGCCCTATCGAGATGTACCAAGAGACCATTTTTACGTAGAAATCTGAAATACCATATTATAAAATCAAAATGTCAAAAAAAATACCATTTAGAAAATGGGGTTATTTTTACCCTTAACTCCTCCCGTATGATACGCCTCTGATTAAAATTATGAAATTCTGAATTCAGAATCAGATTCGGCGTCAAAAGTTTACCCATCGTACCTAATTTCGTAATTTTCTTATGAATGGTTTGAGAATATCGAGGGAAAACCGTCTTCAGGGTGCCCCATGCAAAGGAGCCTAGCTCCCAGTGTTACCAGATTTAAATTGAACAATATGCTAAACGGCTGGCTTAAATTCTGCTAAAATCTGCTAACTTTTATTTTTTTTATGCCAAAATTCTGCTGACTTATTAAGTCAGTTATTCGTATGAATATTCGGTTATCCTGCACTTTAGGGGCACCACGCAGTACGCACCAAAATATGTGACCATTATGCCATTATCTGACTTCTGCGCCGACGTTCGCGCACGACCGATCTCTCCAATTTGGAGGCGTCGTTGCCACGTTTTTGTCTAATTGATACTCATATTCGATACTCGATGTACGGCGAATATCTGAATCTTGCGCAAACCATTGGTGCCCCTAAAGTACAGATAACCGAATATTTGTACAAAAAAAACAAGAATATTATTGTAAAATATTTATTAACAATTCACACAAAATCATAAACTACTTTTCTATGGTGTCCTTATTTTTATATAAAACCGTCGAGCTTTGAGCGCCTCTTATCATACTATTTGATGGAATAGAATTTATATACACACTTTTACTGCCTGTCTCACATGTAAAATGGCAGCAACATGTTCATTTTAAATTTGCTCCGCAGGTCAGTTTTGATATTATTCATTTGTGAAAATAGGCGCTCACAAGCCGTATTTGACATAGGCAGAATCATTATGGCCTTTGCAAAAACAACTAAAATTCGGATACTTTTTAGTTCCATCAGCATTGTTCATTTTTAGAAATGTGTGACACCAAAATCTTTCTGTATTGATTGGTGAAGGATTGGAACTTCCTTCCGATTCTAACAGATCGGCTACTGCTTTACTCAATTTAAGCTCCCTATATTCGGAGTCAATACATTATTTACATGGAGAGGGGGCGGCAGTCTGATTAAAGCAAATGAGTTGCTAAATGCAAATATTTACCGCAAGGAACTATTTCCTGTACTATAGCATCGCCGAGTTCCGAATCTATTTATAGGCGATTCCCCTAAATTGTACTGAAAGTTGCCAGCGTAGCAAGAAGAAATCATACATCATTTATGAATGGTAGAGTTTTTTATCATTTCTGTGTGTTTTGTGATTTTCTGGCGTGACTATGTCTAATCCTGCTAATTTTCTGCGGAGATACAATACAATTCTGCTAAAATCTGCTATATTTTCAATTCTGCGAGACAATCTGCTAGACCCTAAATTTTGGACCTAATTCTGCTAAAATCGCAGAATTTCTGCTAAATCTGGTAACACTGCTAGCTCCCTTAAGAAGCATTTCCAGACCCAAGTTCATGTGACATTTTCTTTCTATTTTTCGGAGTACTATTCGTGGTTAAAGTTTGTTAACATACTTAATTAACACCCTGTATTTGTGATTTTCCACATCCGCCCGATCTTCGAACAAGCAGAAAACACCGAATGACAAATGCTCCCCACTCAACACTTTAGGATCATAAAAGGACGTCCACGTGTTAAAATTCAGTGCGAACGTCGACCATAAGGCCGTTCAGAAGTGTAGCTGTGAGAAATCTCCAAGGAAAGAGTTGGTGTGCATTCGTGACAGCGGAGCGGCCGCGGTTTCCCTGAGGATGAACTCCTTCCTCTCTAGTGCGGTAGGAAAAGCCGCCGCACCTCTTTTCGCACGTCTTCCTGATTTACCTTTCCGGCAGGCGTTATGCCTTTCGGACAGCAGCGCACACCACGAATTACAATGCCGCAGCATGCTTACGAGAGGTGAGAGTAAACGACTCTCTGCTGCAGACAGTGACGGCGTGTCAGATGTTCAAGAAGCGTGCTCTGCATTGAATCCAAAACAAGTGTCTAACAACAGTTATATTATATACAGGGTTATTCACGTTATTCGACACGGAGCATTATGGCTAAAATATTTGATAAAAAAGAAAATAATAATTTCGGATGGATAGAGACCCATAAAGATTACATTTTAAAAATATTTTCATGTTATACAGGTCGTCCCAAAAACACGAAATGTATCAACGTTGTGTTTTTTTAAATGGAACACCCCGTATATTATTGCATGTTCAGATTCCTTGATGAATTCTAGTGTGACATTATGTATCATACATGGGATTTAAAGCGAACCGTTTAGGTGTAAATCACCATTTTTGGTATAAGTAGATATCAGGAAAAAATTGAATATCGCAGAGATTATAAAATTTGGAAGGCTGGGACTTTGCCGTATTACTAAGCATAACATGCGTCAGCTATGATGGGACTGTCAAATTTAAATTACGTTTATGCTTGGAGAAATCGGTCGATGAATTAAGGAAACTTCGATCAGCGATAACTTGATTTTTTCAAAAGGGAATGCCTATTTTTTTTATACGATTGAACGTAGAATTTTATGACCTTTCTAATGATATAAAGTTATGAATATCAATCTCTGGTAGTTTTCATTTAATATTAAATTTTCAAACAAATCGGCGTTTTTCTATTTTCTACCTATAAGCAACGTAGCAGGCCATGAAATATAAACAAAAACCTGTTCAGGTAGAAGAAAAGAACCAACTTAACTGAAAAATACACACGAACTAGACTAAAGGGACAAGATTATAAAAATTCCTTACAAGTCTTGAGTTCGATTGGACAAGAAAACACTTGGTACGGATCTAACTATTTATTTTCAGTAACTATGTACACTACGCCTAGCCTAATACTTAACAGTCTAATTTATTTACAGTCACTGAGTCACCACACTAATTTATATTTGTCGTACTTCACTAATTTATGTCACAGTGTTACGATCTAGCAACATTGCGGCACTAGGTGGGAGATATGGCAACATTGTGGCACCAGGCAGGAGAGACAGCGAGGATAGACAGATGACAACCGTCAGCTGTCAAGGGGACTTCCGATGATGGCGTTCTGACGTATGCACATATCAATGTAATGTAAACTATTTTTCTCCAAATAAACCACTAATTAGTACAGAGACCATAAATAATTAGCGACGAGAGACCATAAAGAGACCAGCTTCACGCAACATCTCAGAAGTGGGATGGATGGCCAAATTTGGAGGAGATATTAGCAGATTTCGTGGACCAGGTTAATCCTAACCTAACAAAAGGGCCCCCTGAACAGACACATGGCGAACAGAGGACCGCGGCGAAGATAAGTGAACCCCAGAGACAGTGAACAGAGCTACTATAGATAGATAGTGTACGGACGGTAAGCGTGAGGAGAAATTTGATTTGTGAAGTGTAAAAGACTTGAGATATGGCGAGTAGACAGGAAGACATTGACGATACAGACAACCCGATTAGTACAGGGGTAGTTGATTTAAGCTCCTTTTTGCATGAGATGATGTTAGAAAACAGAAGACGTGACCAGATGATAGAGAAAATGTTTGAGACAATGAGCGAGCAAAGTAGGAGAAGTCCACAAAATGACACCGTAAGTAACTTAGCCGTAATGCCGGAGATTTTGAGACATCTAGGGACTTTTGATGGTGATGTAGCTAAGGCAAGACGATGGTTAGATTCGCTAATCAGTGCTAAGGCATTACATATGCTACCTGATACCTATATGCTGGAAACTGCACGTACTAGGCTAGTGAGTGGTGCAAAATTTTGGTACATATCAAAGAAAAATGAAATTAACAATTGGGAGAGTTTCGTGCATAAATTCAAACAGAGTTTTTATCCAAAGGAGAGTATAGCTGCGAAACTTAAAATAATGGAAAATAGGATACAGAGAAAGGGTGAAAATATTCAAGCTTATTTTTACGAAAAATTAACATTGTGCCAAGAGCTTAACCTAGACTTTTCAGAGATTAAAGAACAACTCTTACTGGGATTATATTCAAGGAACCTGAGTGATGCAATGTTTGCTAGAAATCATGAAGACAGTGATGAATTGCTTAGTGATATTCAGCAGTATATCGATTTTGAGAACAGGCGTCAACAGAGATTTGGACATTCAAGAATTGTCAATGAGCAACATGACAATAGTAGAACAATGTTGAGCCAGGAGAGTAGAAGAGAATCTAGTCGACACACACAGGACAATGGGCGTGAAAAACAGACAAAGTAAGTACTTACCTCCGAGAAACAATGAAAACAAGCCACTTTGTTTCAAGTGTAAAACTTATGGACACATATCAAAATATTGTACACAGACAAGACAATCATCAACTAGTAATTCAAATACTACATCAGTATCATCACCTACTACAAGTGTAAATCAAACCAATGTGTTGGTCACAGATATATTGCCTAAACAAAACCATAATCTAAAATACTTTCAACAAGCTTGGATTGAAAATCAACCAGTGCATGCTTATGTTGATCTTGGGAGTCAATGTTCTATGATTACTAAAGGTACTGTGGATAGCATGGGATTAAGCTATGAAGGTTTAGATGTTCCAGTTGTAATCAAGGGATTTGGTAATGGGAAAACTTGTCCCCTAGGTAAATTGATAGCTACAGTTAAAGTAGATCAGGCAGAAGCAGAAACAGAATTGATTGTCATACCAAACGAAAGTCAACAGGTACCATTATTATTAGGGCAGACATTTACAGAAAAGAAAAATATTACTGTTGTTAGGCGAGGTAACACTTTGCGTATCTTTAATGAAGACGTTACTGAAGAAGATGAGTGCTTGAAAAATTTTAAAATTCCTGATTTGCCAAAGCCACATGTCAATCTATGGGCTAAAGAAACATGTGTCTTGCCATCTAATTATGTTGGATTTATCTCAGTTCAGACCAATAACAGTCAAGATGGAGAATTATTTTTAGAATCACAGAGTCAGTTTACACGGTACATTCCTAGCTGCATAATTAAGATAGAAAATGGTGAAGGTTGTGTACCAATTTACAACATGGGCCAAGATACAGCCATAGAGAAGGGAATGAAGTTGAGTCAAGGTGAACGGTGCACAGAAAGCGAAGACATTGAGGTTAAGCTTACAGAAGAAACTAGTGGGTATGAAGAAGTTGAAGAGATAGATAATGACAGTTACATGGAGACAGACATCAATGTGAACAAGCAACTAGATGCTGAGACACAACAGAAGCTGACTGAACTATTGAGTGAGTACAAGGACTGTTTTGCAAGAAATATCAAGGACCTAGGACTTTCACATGAGGTGGAGTGCAGTATCGAGACAACTACAGATCAGCCAGTGACATATCGACCATATCGACTGAGTGCAAGCGAAAGAGAGAAGGTAAGAAAGATAACCAATGAACTTAAGGAAGCCGGAATCATTGTAGACTCAAATTCAGAGTATGCCAGTTCAATTTTGATTGTAAAAAAGAAGACAGGTGATGAAAGGCTATGTATTGACTACAGAGGTTTAAACAAAATTACTAAGAAAATGGTATACCCTCTCCCTTTGATTGATGATCAGTTAGACAGGCTTTCGGGTAAGAAGTATTTTACTACTTTAGATTTGAAATCAGGGTATTATCAGATACCTATGGCGAAGGATTCGTGTCACAAGACTGCATTTGTGACCCCTGATGGACATTTTCACTTTTTACGTTTACCATTTGGCCTTATTAATGGACCAGCTCTGTTTCAAAAGTTAATTAACTCAGTTCTAGGCAACCTACGTTTTACGATTGCTATGGCATATATGGATGATATACTGATTCCAAGTGTTACAGCAGCAGAGAAGCAACTTGATAAGGACTACGAAATAAGGGATGGAAGGCTATTCAAGAAGGAAAATGAAAAACTACTGTGGGTTGTACCTAAGAAAGTTCGTTGGCAGATTACTAGGAAGTATCATAATGATGTTGGACACCCAGGATTTGAGAAGACCATTAAAAAGATAAAAGAATTATATTACTGGCCTAGAATGCGAAACTATTTGAAAGGATTTATAGGATCATGTGTAGAATGTTTATACAACAAGGTTCCAGGAGGAAAACCACAAGGTAAATTGCATTCCATAGACAAGATTGGTAAACCCTTTCATACTTTACATTTAGATCACCTTGGACCATTTGTAATGAGTCGTAAGAGAAATTCATACATTCTACTTATTGTTGATGGCTTTACAAAGTTTATGTTCTTGAAAGCAGTCAAGAACACAAAAACAGCTAGCACTGCTAGAGTTTTAGAAGAATTGATTAATTTCATCGGACCACCATATAGAGTCATAACTGATCGAGGAACCAGTTTTACAGGAGCAGTGTTCACAAAACTTTGTAAGGAGTACCAGATAGACCACATTCTTACTGCAACATCCACACCAAGAGCGAATGGGCAAGTAGAAAGGCTGAACAGGTATGTCACACCTGCTTTGGCATCTGTGTGCAAGGAAAACGATCTTAGTGACTGGGACCAGCATGTTGCTAAGATCCAGTGGGGTTACAACAATACATATCAGCAAGCAATACGCACAACACCATTCAGACTCCTATTCAACTATGAACCAAGACATGTAAGTGGTGACTGTATTCAAAAAGAACTTCAGGAGGATCAGAATTGTGGAGAGAATATAGAACAAGTGAGATTAGAAGCTATAAAGACAATCAGAGAAGATCAAGCAAAACAAAGAGAACGGTATAATGCAAGAAGAGCCCAAGCAACAAAGTATGAAGTTGGAGACTTGGTACTGATCAAAAGAGAGCCGCCAGCCTCAGGAGAAAGTAGAAAGTTAGCAGAAAAATACAGAGGTCCCTACATTGTGACAGAAGTGCTGCCAAATGATAGGTACAGGGTTGAAGATTTACCAGAGACACAACGGACCCAGAAATTCTATAAGGGAGTTGCAGCCGTTGACTCCATGCGAAGATATTATACTCTGAGCGGCATAGACAGTGAAGAAGAAGAAGAAGGAAGCGAAGAAGAACAAGGCGAGGAAGCGCAGATGGGAGATGAAAATCAAGACATAAGAAGATGCCAGGATCAAGTGATGAAACAAGAAACCGAAGAACAGACGAACACAGATCCAGATAGAAGAATAGGGTTGAACACGAAAGAAAAGGACGATGAAGAAAGAAGACGTCAATCACGAAAAAAGAGAAGACCGAAACACCTGGACGACTACATCACTTTCGAGGACGAAAGTAATTAGGATGGCCGAATGTTACGATCTAGCAACATTGCGGCACTAGGTGGGAGATATGGCAACATTGTGGCACCAGGCAGGAGAGACAGCGAGGATAGACAGATGACAACCGTCAGCTGTCAAGGGGACTTCCGATGATGGCGTTCTGACGTATGCACATATCAATGTAATGTAAACTATTTTTCTCCAAATAAACCACTAATTAGTACAGAGACCATAAATAATTAGCGACGAGAGACCATAAAGAGACCAGCTTCACGCAACAACAGTACATTTATTTCGCGCGCGCCACTGGAATATCGCGTATTACTTTTCTCTGCCTGAACACTGTTCTGTCTGTCCCTCTGGTTGCCTGCCCGATGCTTATATAGATGCTTGCCGAGCGCCGATAATCTTCGCGCGGCCCTACCGTCGCGCGTCGTTCTGAAAAGCTTCTATATATAACGTTCGCAGCCTCCGGTTCTCGAAAAGGACAGGGCCGGACCGGCACAATATTAAGGGTTGTCTGTAGCTAGTAGTAGTAGCTATGGTAATTTTCGATTTTACTTGAGGTTAACTCTGAGTTAACTTGACCCCAAGAAATTATAGAGTTAACCCCAGGTTTGCGATGACTCATACGCATTAGGTTATATCACTGTAGTTTTGCTACTTGCTAGGCGTTTAAAGTTTCATATTTTATTGTGTACCTTAACGCTTTCCATCGTTCTTTTTATTTGAAATAGATGGTTATGATGTAAATGCGTATAGCAGTGATGAAGAAGCAATGAGACCAAGAACATTTCGACCTAGAGTCAATTGTTTTGAGGAATATGATGACTATGACTCTTTGGTATTTTTTAAATTTTTGTGTTTTTCTTTCAGCACCTTTACAGATCTGCGGCCATTATTTGCACATTTGCAATTAATTTGTTCTCCTATCTTTTCCCAGGCGTTGTCTTTTTCACGCCATGTTGTTGCACCCTTTGTTTTGCATTCTATTAAAGGCCAGTACTTTTCTACTAACGAAATGACGCACGGGTACATGCACGGCTATTATTTGAAAAACCTCAGAAGCAACTACAACGCCAAGCAGTCCAAACACCATCCCAACCTAAAAATCTTTTATCTATGCCAAACACCAAATAACTGCGAATGAAATGCAAAAACGTCAGTGGAAAAAACCAAAGTGAGCTTGGAAATCGCATTTAACTGACCAACGAACTCATTCTTTGACAGTCTTGTCAGAAGAACACAAAACACCACACGAAACACCTAATGAAGGGAATAAGAAGAAGAAGAATTTTAAATATCAGTACCACCAACCGCTAAAAATAAAATACAACTCACGGTCAGTTAATCCTACGTCATTTTATGGTTGTGAAACAAGAGGTGTTCGATTGTTCGAGTTAACTCGCAGGTCGAGGTCAGTAAACCGTCAGAGTGACCACTTATGGTGAAACTGGGCCTATGAGAGTCAGGTATAAAGTATAAAAACAAATTCAGCTTCCGAAACATAGTGTGAAATTTCATTACAATGTTGCCAGTAGTTTCGGCAAAATCGTAAAAAATGTGTATATTTTTTTTTCTTCAACGCCCTGTATCTTAAATACGGATGGCGTTACGAAATTTTTTTACTAAGCAAACCCCACTTATTTTTCAGTTTTCTACCTATCTTAGAGACGGGGTCACCTTTTTTTTGGAACACCCTGTATATTCAATTCTTTGTTAGACGTCTCTCTATTGTAGGTTTGAAGTATGTTGTCAAGTCTATGTGTTATCTCTTGAAATTTTTTATATTTACGTGTACACATGACTTATGCTACAGGCTCTGGTGGTTAGGTGTAAGAGTAGCTCAAGCTAAGATTCACCACGTTGAGTCTCTCTTTGTTTCAAACTAATAAAGACAAAAAGGTGCAGTCCAGGCTCCGATACACCGAGCTGTTGTTCCACATTACCCAATGACTACTCCTCACATCGTGAGGTGAGCAATCAGTGGGTCCGCGAATCGTGTGGCGTCCTAATTAGAGGAAGAAACCCAAGGATGACTGCCTTCTGCATTCTGGCGGCTAGGATGTGCGCTGGCGTACGGCACACCGGTATTTTTCGCAATACAGGGGGCAACGTATTGCTCATTCATCCACCAGCAAACTAACACTGTAGTCTGGTCACAGCCTGCGAAGCTGTCCGCGAAGCTCCTGATATTTGGTCCTCTTTTTATTTATATTACCTAGTATCTGCTTGGTATTTCTAGGGCAAAAGCCAAAGCCTTTCATGATGTGCAGATCATGCATATTTGACACAATCTTTTTCGCGCTTACAATATTTCTTTGCCTATATTGCCATGTAAAGTTGGACGACCCCTAGTTACTTTTCAAGGCCAAAACCTTAGATAAGACGTTTCCCTCAAGGCGAACTCTCAGTCTCATTAATCCATTTACAAGGATCACAAAGAGAGAGAAAGTTTACGACTTAATCCACAAAACAACGGAACATCGTTTTCCACTTACATTTAGCACCCAATTCAATAGGGCCTGCTACAAGTATAAAACATCGAATTACTCTTTACAGACAAGCACTTTCGGTTTTACTTTTCACGATGAAGGAGGTAAATAGTTTGTTTCTTTGGATTATCGCATAAAGTTTTGTGCCTCTTGCTTACACCCTGGTGGATTAAAAAAAGTCACATAAAAAATATCAAAAAAAATAAAATACAACTAACAACTCGTTAATGTTAATTTGTAGCTTGATTTAGACTCCAGAAAGCTTAAAAATGTTTAGTAGATACTCTTACATAATTGATTTGATTTTAAAAAATGGGCCACAAAGCTCAGATGTAAGGTAAATTAAGAGATTGGTGATAATTACTGCTTAATTACTACTATTCACTGAATAGTGAATTTGTCAAGTCTTCAGTTTAACTGCGTTTTTTACTTTAATGTCCATATCTTTCCAGGTGGTGTTTATAGTGATTTTAAGACTGTATGAAATATATGCAGTAAAAGTGAAAGAACCCGAAGTAAGTGAAGCCAGTGAAACAGTGCTCTACAAGTACCCGCGGCCTGTTCAAACTCCTGACCATGGTAAATATAATGGTAATGGTAAACAAATTGCTTATATGAGAATGAAAAGGGCCTAAGTCCAACAGGAAGAATTCTGGAAAATTAACAAAATCAATTTTTGCTTCTATATTTTTTTTTTGTTATTTATCGCATATATTTTCTAACTTTTCTAACACCAAATATATATGATATTTTAGATACCAAAACTGAAAGGAGACGCCATTAAATGTTCACAAAATACTACAAAAAAATATGGACTTGGCCAGTTTTATTTCAAACTGCAAAAAACATGTTTTTCTGATATTAACACTTCAACTTTCAGGTATTCGCTTTCTTTTAGGCGTTATTTCCGCTATCAGAATCCATTTCGAGGGAAACCAGAATGACAGTGAAATAATAACATAACCTAACTAAAACTCGGGATGCAACTGTCAAAAATAACATACACATCTTTCATGCGGCACAAATCAGGTTTCAATCGTCGACTTGGGCCTGTTGTCACGGTCAGTGATGGAATGAAGTGTGAACTTTGATTGTGCGCAGTTAAGTCAATTTTTAAAAATATGGACTTAGACCCATTTTCATTATCATAGTCACAATGTCTTAACAGACATGTTGTGAACTCGTAAAATGCATTTACCCATTTTACGAGTTTCTCTTGGGATATCTTTAAGATCTTTAATGCAGTAGTTTCCCATATTTGCTTTCTGCATCCTCATGCCGTTGACTAGATGTATCTACTGGTTCATCCGCCTTTAGGGACAATTTCTCATCCCAAGGACAAGAATAGGTGTCCTGACTTTTCTCAACTCGTCCAACCAAAGCTGTTGGTTGAGAAGAGGTTACTGCTTATACCGACAGTAGTTCTGTTCCTTTTAGTCGCCTTTTACGACACGCAGGATATACGATGGGAGATATTCTAACCCGCCCCCACACGGGGGGCATTTTATTCTCATATAATCAATTGCATTATAGTGATTCCATATTATTATGCATTTAGTATCAGCAAACAGACTGTTGAGTTGAAGTTCACCTATCTCAGCCTGAAAAGTAGAAGCAGAGTAAAACAAATAAAAATCCGTTGACGATCTCTGGTCTTATAAATTTTAATGTAAATTGTTATTTTTAGAACATACCTATTCTATCATCATGCACCTTTATATCAGACAACCAAAAAAGTTCGTGCGGTTTTGAAGGTTATAGAAATAGTTACACACAAAATGGGTTAAACTTAGATTTATCCAGAAAAATAATCACCCTCAGCAAGTATTACCCTTTCCCATCTAGACATCTATCCCATTTTTATAAAAATCTTGCTAGTGGGAACTGAAGAGGTGTGTCATCTCATTTTCCAAAGCCTCTCTATTTTCAAATCGCCGATTCCGCATGTAGTTGTCCAAGGCCAAAACCAAATGGTAGTCACTGGGGGCAAGGTCTGGTGAGTATGGAGGGCGAGGTAGGGTAACAATGCCAGTAGTCGTCCAGTTAACTGTCATGATCATCTATTGTGTGTAAAATCTTTTTTGTTTCAGTGCTCAAACGCATGAGTATTTTTTCTAACATTGAGATGTTGAGGATATCGAAAAAAGATACAAAATGTCAAGAGTCCTTAGTAGTACCTGGAAAAAAAATCCAAAACACTAAAAAACCTTTGATGCTAGTAGTCGACCAAGATATAACCTATTGGCGACTAATAAACATCCAGAGGTCGACCACCAAAGTACATCATTAGTTTTAGACATTTTTATTTAGCTTCATGATTGTATAATACAAAAATTAAATATTTATTTCTGAAATAGATTGCACGTTGGATTCCACAAAGCACAATTTCTAATAGTTAATTAGGTACAATAGTAACAAACAAAGTCTTTGTTCCGCACATATTCATAAGAATACCCTACAAACTCAGTACCTACACATTAGGTGGAACCACCGTATGCATCTGTCACAGCCGACATTTTTCAAACTGTCATCTTCTGCATCACTGTCTAAATCGTCGTGACATGCGGCACATTTTTCCTTCTCTTTATTTTCAGAAAGTTCTACCTGTACTAATTTTAACTTTTTTCCTTTTTTGTCTACCTTCTGTTCTTTTTCTAGTTTCCTCTTCTCCTTCTCTATCTGTTTTTCTTTGATTTTATTCTCCTTATCTATTAAATAGCTTCTATATTCTCTTGATGATACAGCTGCTGGTATTTTTTCTCTTTTAATATTTTTTATAGTACCTTTCTTAATAGGGCTCGGCCAAAACAGGTGTTTTTTAAAAATAGTGTTGTTTGTATGTATATTTTGGAGACCAGAACATCCAGCAGCTCCTTCGGTATGTTTATCAGTGTTAACAGCCTTGTTAGCTTCTTTTTGTTCGTCACTGGTTTGGTGGTTTTTATTATTTTCTCCCATTTGCTCAACAAATACATCTCTTTCCACTTCAATTGTAGCATCTGGTTCAACATGTGTATCATCAACTGCTATGTTCATGCTCGTCGATTCCTTGTTTACTTCACAGAAATTGATCAGTTTTGTATTTTCTAAAACTATTATTTTGGTATTTTGACTAAAACCTCTGTTGATTTCCTCTTGAATGGTATCTCCTGCTTCTACACTTTCATCCCTTATATTGACTGTTTTTGTGTTTGTATCTACTTCTGTCATTACTTCTAAATTCGTATCACAGTTACTACTGGGATTATCCCTTGCTCCAACATAATCAGGTACTGTTTCGGTAATTTCTGTTTCAGCTATTGTAGGCACAGAACCAGTCAAGGTTCCGTCACTTTGAACTTCAAAAAGTCCAAGAGGTATTGAATCTTGGTCTTGAATGTCATTATTAATATTATTTTGCTTATGGACAGCATCTATCCCACTGATGATTTGGTCAACATTGGTATCCAGTTTGGCTCTATATGCCATCAAAACCTTTGTTGCAATCCTCACATCATCATCGGAAACTATACTCGATATATTTTCAGGTTTGGAGCTCTGTTCCAACGTATTCTGGATACATTTGGAAAAATCCACTGAATTTACATTAAATGGATATAATCCACATCCTCTGAAACCGTTAATTATTGCTGCACGTAATTTGGTATTATTTAACACGTCTTCCAGTAAGGGGCAGAAAGATACCTTTGTTAGAATACTATTAACATTTTCTGGTTTGGATTGCCACTCTCTTACAGTCTGCTTCCATTGAGATTTGAGTGGCCTGAATACACTGGTATCAGCAGGTTGTAGGATATGAGTGCAGCTAGGAGGCAATGCGTATAAAATGATACCATTGTCATCACAAAACGTGCTCACTTGTAGTGATAGATGAGTTTTGTGATTATCAACAAACAAGATAACTGGTCGAGGAATATTCTCTTCCTCTAGCCATTTATGAAAACCATTTGCTATGTATTCATAGAAAATATCCGACTTCATCCAACCTGAATCGGATTTCCCAAGGAACCATTTTTCGGGTACAGACTTTATTACCGCAGATGGGGGTCTTAAATATGGAAAAACAACTAAAGGCGTGGCTATATTTCCATTAGCAGAAATTGTCAGAAGAAATGTTAATGTATCTTTTTCGCCTCCTTTCTTTAGTTCGTAAACATTTTTCCATCCTCTAGGTGCCAACACTTTACCAGTTTTTGGACACATTTGGAAGTTGGTCTCGTCGGCATTGAAAATTCTTTCAGGGTGTTGAAGCACTTCAGAAGTGTTGTTTCTTTTAAGATAGTCTTCTAATTCTTCGAACCATTTTCTGATATATTCTTCCGTAACTACTGCCCGTGACTTACACAGTCCTTCTGGCTCTCGTACTGATATTTCCGGATGTCGCCGTAAAAAAGAACAGTACCATTTATTTCCAGGTCTTCCGTCTTTGAAGGGAGTCTCTCTATTCTCATATTTTACGATCTTTTGGACCGAATTCAATAAATCATCTTTTTTTCTGGGAAATCCGGTTTTTCCCAGATGAACTATCCACTTGACTAGCTCTTCTTCTTCTTGAGAAGTCAATACTGTAGCTGGTCCCATCTTCCTCTCTTTGATCGTGACTCGGCCATGGATTCGGTCCAGAAGGGTGGTTTTAGGCACTCCAAATCGCCTCGCTGCTTCGGATACTTTCATACCATCTTCTATGGCAGACAATGCCGAAGTTACATTTTCGGGTGGATATTGCCATATTTTCCTTTTACTAGTCATTTTCTGTAACAAACACTGTATTATCCTAAAAATTCAGGAAAGGGTTCCTCTTGAACCTCCTCAAATCATTAAGGTCGAATACTGGTCACTGATATTCACAGGTCGACCACGGACAATATAGTCCCGGTCGACTTTTGGATATCATGCTCCATTTGGTGATATTACTTTAGGAGACGAAAGATGACAAACAAATGCCAAAAATAAGCAATTTTGATGCTTATCCACACATTATAGCAATTTTCCAGTAGTCGACCGATAAGGTCGACCATTGGTTTCCACATAGATATGAAGTCCAGTATACGACCAACAGTTTTATTTAAAACAAACATTAGTATTTTTATTGAAAACTCTATTAAACATGAACTTTAATGTTAATCTTACCTCAGATAAATATTAAATGCAATATCCCTTCAAAAATAGCTTCTAAAAACACTAATGCCAGGATCACTACACATGGGTGCACAGCCACAAAAATAGGCGCGAAAAGTAGGACGTATAAACGTCAAACAAATACCAACTTATACATTGCACTTTTCCACTAAACTTATCAAATATAAATTACCCAAAAGTTAGGCTGATTATTGGATGGGAAATTAGTAGAATATTCAAAGTAGTTCATTTGTAATATCACAAAAAACGTAGATCCAGTCGACTACTGGCACTGGTCGAATTTAGGCGCAGTTACCCTAGATTTTCCCAGTGGAGACGCACTGCCTGCTATAGTCCATCGTACACATACCTAACAGAACCTTTTCTTGGTGAATGCTTTGGCATTATTCCGCGTTAAAATAGCACAACGATCTATAATATTACGTATCGGTGTTTTTTAAGGCGAGAAATCTAAATTCAATAACGGTTTTGCTATCAGGAATAGAGGGCGCCACCTACGGGCACAATGAACTCTTTTAAATTATCAAAACTTTTTTCCTATTTGAGTATTTGCTTCATCAATGTGAGTATCAAAAATATAGTTTCTTCAATATATTTTACATGAAAAAGGTATACTTTGTTTAAGTCCCTAGAGGTAACCGTTTTCGAGATAACCTTCACTGAAATTTTCCAATTCGACTGAATTATCGGTATTTTCTCCACACTAATGAATATTGGGCTCATACTTTTATAAAGGTACCATTAACGCAGTATTTTTAAACTTCAACACCACCTATTTTTAAAGTTAGATATGTTTGAAGAATAATATGTTTTTTGATCTAATATTCGAGAATACCGATAATTCTTTTGATCACACCTAATATTGATGAGGTGCCCGGAAGATTATATCTCAAAAACGGTTACCTTTAGCGACATAAACTAAGCATACCTTTTTTACGTGGAAGATGTTAAGGAAACGACTTTTTAATATTAGGTAACATTGATGCACCTAACAGGAAAAAAGTTTTGACACTAATTTAAATGAGTTCAATGTGCCATGTATGTGGCACCCTCTATGCACGATAGCAAAACCGTTGCTGAATTTGGATTTCTCGTCTTAAAAACCCCCCATATGTGCCCCACGTATGGTCTAGGGGGTCCGGAGACCCCGTCCCCCACGTAAGCTAATTTAAGGTGGCAACTCTAATCTGGTCAATCAAAATTAAAAAGTAACACCCATAATCAAATCCCCCAAATCCAGGATACATGCCTGGTTGTGCCATTTTATTGCAAAATAATAGAGAAAAAACAAAAATAAAAATGACACTTTAACACACTGTATCTTGAAAATTAAGCATTAGAAGGCTTTCATGTTGTCATCTCAATGTTCATAAAAATGTGAGGTCTAACACCTGTCACGCTTTGTCGGTCGAATATCTGGACATCCTGTAAGTTCAAACGATATTTTGTTTAAATACCGGGTACAGCAAAGAATTTTACCAGGTAACGGCCATACCACGCTGAAAACGCCGGCTCTCGTCCGATCGCCGAAGCTAAGCAGCGTCGGGCGCGGTTAGTACTTGGATGGGTGACCGCTTGGGAACACCGCGTGTCGTTAGCTTTTTTGTAGTCATTGCTATTTTTTAATAAGGAATGATTAAGCTTGTTTTTTTGAATATCTGGTGAACAGTAGGTCTTGATTACCGGGCACAGTCAATTATTTTACCAGGTAACGGCCATACCACGCTGAAAACGCCGGCTCTCGTCCGATCGCCGAAGCTAAGCAGCGTCGGGCGCGGTTAGTACTTGGATGGGTGACCGCTTGGGAACACCGCGTGTCGTTAGCTTTTTTGTAGTCATTACTATTTTTTAATAAAGAATGATTATGCTCGTTTTTTTGAATATCTGATGAACAGTAAGCCTTGAATACCGAGCACAGTCAATTGTTTTACCAAGTAACGGCCATACCACGCTGAAAACGCCGGCTTTCGTCCGATCGCCGAAGCTAAGCAGCGTCGGGCGCGGTTAGTACTTGGATGGGTGACCGCTTGGGAACACCGCGTGTCGTCGTTAGCTTCTTTTTGTTTCCTATTTCTGGTTTTTTTATTTTTTTTTTTTTGACTCGGTATTCTCACATTCTATGCTGTCCTTGTGTACAGCGATCGCGATAATAGTATTTTTTATTTACTAAATCACCATTATCACGTAAAACCTTCTATCTCGGACGGCGTAATTAAAAAATTAAGTCTGATATTGAATGCTATAGTTTTTCTTATGTAACAATGCAATTATTGACATTATGACATTTCAAATCAATGTCGGATAGATTTAAAACATAACAGCGTATTCCTATAAAGCCAAAGTTTCCTAAATGAAGTAGGTAGTGTTTCAGTCACAGAGAAAGGAACTGTAGTGGTTTCAGTGGTAGATTTAAAAGTTAGTATCAGGCTTATGCAACTCGTAATACATACCGTAGTTGATGGGGTTGCCTACACGTCATAGTTAGTTTAACATGTTTGCTATATTTCAGCATGTAAATAACCTAGACAAACCCTAGGCACACCTAGGTTTATAGTCGGTGGTAGATACAAGAAAATAATATCAGTTACCGGTCATACCATGATTACCGTATTAAAAAACCAGGCTCTGGTTTCTCCTATAGCTAGTTGACTCGTTAGCTGTTCAAGTTATTTGTTTACAAACAAATAATAGTCAGGGTACTAGGAAATTTCAAGTTTTGCATGACAAATTTATTTGTGTAACATAAGCGTTATGCATCCTCACATCTCCTTTCTAATTCCAGCACTGCTGCACCCATCTGACATCACCGGCAAAAGCACGAACCAGATCGCCACAGCATTGGTCCTCAGTTCCGTCCTGGGTCTACAACCGCCCGGCAAAAACGGTTACAACCATCCCGAGCTACCGCCTCTGAATCCCTTCATCCAGTTGCTACTGTCCCACTACGGTCGGTATCTGGGACACACCCAGGGAAAGCATGGGGCTTCGTGGAGCGGCAGGGGACTGTATGGGTACGCTGCCGCCAACAACATACACAACAACAAGCCTTTTGGGGCTTACAAGATATACGAAGATGCCGACTGAAGGACAGAATCCTTATAGTGGTTCATATTCATCGTGTCAAGTGGAAGTGGAAATTTTTGTAATTCAAAGCCAGACATTTCATCAAGACGTCCATGAGATCTATCTATGCATCTATACAGGGTGTTTACGATCTTAGTGCATTAATTTAGAGGAACGAAAGATCATGATATTTCGAACCTGAAACCCCAGTATCATTTCAATAGTTAACGCATAGTTAAACAGAAAAAAATTAAAAAAGTATGACTGCCAAATCACAATCCGACAACATTGCCCAGTATTCGCCCTAGTTTCTGTCAAGTGTTTTTGGAGATATTCACTATGTAAACAAATGTTATTGTCTCTAGACTTGTTGCCGCATATTCTGTGTTATCAGAAAATGTTGCGATTTTTTTTGAAACTTCAAATTTGGGATATTCTTATTATATTTGTGTTACAGGCATTACAATGATGTGTAATATACATACTTTACATAACGGCATTAAGATCGTTACGTAAACACCCTGTATACAAATGCGTCCGGTCATCGGTGTCGGAGCCTTTAGGGGGGTAAAATACGTTAATTTTTATCGACAAATCACCTCTCAAAAGTAGTTTTTCTCCCACCATAATCATATGGCAGACATTTTGTTTAATTGATGCAAGAGTGTTTTACTAATTTAGTCATAGCTACCTGTGTAGAGGTTCTACAAACAGAAAATAAGTCTCAATGGATAGCGAAACGTAGACCATAAACTAATGGCAAAGATTTAAAAATTTCGTGTTATATCAAGGCCAAAAAAAAAATGTTAAAAGAAAATAATTATGTAATATTTTGCGTTTTTTTTACAGTTCTGTTTTTTTCTAAAAAACTAAACTGTTAACCTACATTTTTCTATTTCTAATACCCGTTTTACATCAACAATAAAGCCAGGGTTTTGATTTGTGGATTTAGTTTCTTGGTCGAAATTGACAAGTGTAAAACAGGAATGGGGGGGGGAAGTTTTATGAGGGAATATTGATGTTACGTCCCCAAAAACCATGTAACGAACATTTTTTACGTTTTATTGTGAACGCGAAGTTCAAACATAAAATTTTGCGCCAAAGCTGTGACGTAATAAATCTTAGCGTGACGTAAGTCCTTCGTGGTGCTATCCTTAGAATGTGACTCTACTTTGTCGTCTGACCTCCTTTTCTCCATCTACAAACATAACCCCCGCTTCGTATTGACATTGACAGATGTTTGTTTAAATCATTTCATCATGGTTAGATACCGTGACAGTCGTGAGACCAGTGGAGGTTATGTATGGCATGACACTAGTGACAGGCTGTTAAAGAATGACGAGTAAAATTGTGAAAAGTAACTAGGAAACATTCTCAGAGCAAACTGCTAATTAAATTTATAGTCTCCAAACGTGAACTTTGATTGATTTGAAAAGAAGGAAACTAAATAAACATAATACATAAAATTAAGTTTACATCCTCTATATGTAGAAAAACTAGGCAAAATGTTAACAACGTGACAACCTTGAATCTACGCATAATTCAAATTAATGTCACATCCTATCTACATGCGGCATAAAAATGACTTGATTGGTCAATTTGCTAGGCGGGAGGTTTAATAGATTTAAATGAGCTCTTTTCAAAGGGATGATTTTCAAACTCTGTCTTTACTCCATGTGGGCAGAAAAAAATTGAGCAAACAGTGCCATCATTACAAATTAGATACAAGCAATCCATTTCAACCATTAAACAGGATATTAGCAAGTTGGAAAATACCCCATTGGACGTCAATAATCTTTTTATATTTCTTCACTGATTTAGAACCTGTTCTAATCCATGGTCAAGTTTGACGTAAAATTCGTTAGTGCCAACCTTAACAATCATATGATGCATGTCATCCATGTTGCATACCTAAATCATATGATAGCAACAGTGTTGGCAGCACTGCATGCTGTCACAAAATCCATGGTTTCATTCACAGATGTAAAACACAATCACTTTGACATGAAAACGACCATGGCTCAATCAATGAATGGATTCGCGGAGAAAACGTAGATGTAAAACGGATATAAGCGATAGTACATGACGTTTCCTAAAAAAATATAGCTATCTAAGCCCTAAGTAAAGTACTTTAGAAGCTATGATGGTTTGAATATGACCTTTATTGTCCAACCCGGTAGTAGAAAAGGCAATTAAACAAAATACCTAGTGGTCATGACATTTATTTTAGGAAAGGAGGAGACAAATGTTACAACCATTGTTTGAAATGTTCTCCTTGGTGTTGCAGACATGCTATTGCTCTTACTGACAGAAGCATCGCTTTGTCATTCCGTAATTCATTTGACTTTCATAATTTTGCAAATAAGCTCTTCGCGTTTATTTGGCACGTCGACATAAACTTTGTTTCAAGAAAAAAATCAAGTGGGATGAAGTCCGGTGAACGCGGTGGCCAGGCGATTGTTCCACTGCGTCCAATCCATGGCGAATATCTTTCATCTTGTGTATAAAGTCTGACGTCACATGTGTTTTTATTCACTTTTAATTAAGATTAGAAATACCATATGTGTTTGATTGAAGATAGATTCTTAATAGAGGAGTTTAAAAAATTCAAAAATGTATATAAAAGAACTATATTGAATGAAATGTACTTTACACACAAAATGTCAATTGCTGAGAACAGAATGATTGGTGATTAAACATAAATCCTTCCACGTCTTTGCCTTTTAATCCTATGATGGGTTCCTAGGAACAGAAAAACATAATTAGAAACAGGATAAAACCTAGATTTTCACAAGTCCCGATTTTCCGTATTTTGTACAAGTGATTTTTCCAATTCTAAAAAATCGACAATCGCTTTAAAACATTGCATTATTTTAATTTTGTGCACTAATAAATAATTTAATTAAAAAAAGACTTCAATTTGTTTTGTATAACATAAACGATATTCAAGTAAGGACATTTTTCTGATTGCTGAATACCGCTTGTGTTATAAATACCAGGATGTCATTTGCGCCTGTTCTGCAAATATTTTTATTCGAAAATAAATCGCAGGCATAACTCTTTAGGTACTGTTCTAATCTCTGTCTCATATTATACGCTAAAGACGATTCAGTTTCGCTGAATCAGTTTGTCTGATTCAGTTTGACTGATTCAGTATTAATTCTCACTGTTCAGTTTTCATGGATCATTTTAACTCATTCAGCGTTCATGAAAACAACGTTTTTCATAACCTAGAAATGCTAAAACTGATAACTCTCATGATGACAGAAAAGATTCTCGCACGTCAGTTTGACGTTTGCATTCATCTTTCAATACTGATTGAGTCAAAATGAATGAAAAGTAGGACTGGCTTTCAGTTTGACTGAAAGCACAAACCCACTGCTCAGTTTTACTGAAAAGTCACTGAATCAGTCAAACTGATTCAGTGAAGCTGAACAGTCAGAACCCGCCTTAAGTGAAACAGGAAATAATAGTGTCGCACAAAGTAAATAAATTACAAACCTAACTTCCGAAAAGACGCTAAGTTTGGAAAAACTAGAGAAATTTGGCGGTAGCTGTACATTATTTATTTCTGTGTAAAAACGGGGACTTGGAAGTCGAGTTCTTCAAGTGCGAAACGTTTTACCAAAAAACACAAACTATAATGTTAAAACGTAAGTTGTGCATAGTTTTGGAATAGAAAATAATCATTACTCGGGTGGCTTCACGTGGTTGAGGCTTTCGAATGATTTTTTTTTTAATTAACTTACCTAGCATCACCCCTCTACTCTCTAACACCAACAATTTTCTTTTTGTGTTTCTTTCAAAGATTCTTAAATTTGTGCCATTACCTTCATGAGGATATCATGACAAAATTCAAGATCAGAAATGCAATATTTATATCTTCTAACATTACAAGTTTATTTTATATTTTCAAACTCATTAATTCTTATTTTATCCTGTCTAGAAATAGGTTTTCACTTTTGCTCGAGATTTTACACCACCCAATATTTTTAAGTTCAACCCTTAAGTTTGGAATAGGCCTTTTCATGAATATTTTTTGCAAAAAACTGGTATTTTGATTTTATCAGATATTTATCGCATGTCTTAATTTTTTTCTGATTAAACTGACATTCTCTGAAAAAATGGAGTCAAGTTGGTTGACTCAGTACTTCCCACACATTACGGTGATACCAGTTTATTATTTTCCCATAGCATAAAGATTTAGTGTGAGATCCCCTTGCAACAAAATCATCGCCAGTACCCCCCCCCCCCCCCCCAAATTATTGTCATATGCCGCTAGGTCTTTCCTGCACAGGTCAATGAACAGCCTATTATCAATAATACAAACTTTTGTATTGAATTTCACCTCTTCAGCTGTGGCAGTTTTGGAAAAATTTAAGCGTTCCGGTACCGCTTACTGAAAAAGCGGTGTTGCCGTATCTCATTAATTAATACAAACAAAATTTTGAAATTGTGAGATCTTACTAAATTCGACATGCGCAATTCATTGCAATAAAAATAAGTAGAGGATTCTATTTGAAATAAATTAAAATCGGGGATACTTGTTTTAAAAATTTGGGAAAATAATTTATAACCTGGCAACATCAAAAACGCGAAAAAAAATATTACAAGGCGAGATAGAGTATTTGTAGATGTTTCGATTTAAAATAAAAAAGACAGGGTGTTACATTTAAAAAAACAAAGTAAAACGACCTTTAAGTTGCCGGAATTTAAAATTCTGCCAAAAATATCCTGTAGATACAAATTGCTGGTAGCATCCAGAATAATATCGCTTAATATTCAAATAACTCGCTGTGTAATATTATTGAGAAAAGTTAAAGGAATATATCAATTTGAACGTATTACTTGCGACCTTGCAAATGCGGAAATTAATAGAAAATAAATTATTACTTGGCAACGTCGCAACCGATTCCAAAAATATTTTAGGGTTGGATAGAGATCAATGATGGACACTAGAAGAACTTGAGAGAAAGTTATAGTTCCATATAAAAAAATCAAGTTTATCTCTACCTTACTTTCCCGCAACACCCTGTATATTTCAAAATATTTTTAGGATATGCATCTCAAGTAACCAAATAACTTTTGTATTTGAGATTTTCTTCTATCAGCTATACCTTGCGAGATATCGAAGAATTACACACTAAATGGACAGCCTGTATACATCGGAAAAAATTCTAAGTCCTTTAGTTTCTGTAATAGGCATAAGGCAATGTTCGGATAGACTTAAAAAAGTTATTTATGTCGCTAGGTCTTCCTTCATAGGTCAGTGGGTAGTCTATTATGAATACAACAAATTTTTCAATTTTACAACCCCCCAACCCCCAACCACCCCAATTTCACCCCCACCAAAAAAAAAGTAGAAAATGATCAGGGACCCCTAAAACGCCTAAAAACGAAGTTCAGCAATATTTAATTTTTTTTGTTTTTTGCTAATTACTCCGCCGCCTATGCACCGATTTTCAAAATTATACGAACATTACCTACTACGGCCCCACATCATACCGCTGCCCAAATTTCATCACAATCCATGCAGCGGTTACTGAGATCACGAGGGTAGAAAAACGCGACAGACAGACAGACAGACAGACAGACAGACCGACAGACCGACAGACAGACCGACGGAAATGAGTGACGTGGATTTTCGTTATGTACACATCATAAAACGTCCAAAAAACGTATTATCTCAAAATCGAAAATTTTCGCGATCACAATACTCCCCTCACCTATCGGTGTGGGAAGTAAAACTATAGTTTTTTATTTTGTATACTTGTCTGCTATTCTATTCTATATCTATTACTGATAGTAATACTAAAATTAGTAAAAGGGAGGAAAAATAATCACAAGTTGCAGTCAGTGTGTTAAAAATAATAATGACAAAATCACAAAATAAATCTTAAATCTTGTCACGATATTCTGAACTGAAAGGTAATGGCACATTGGTATATTGAAAATAGTGGCTTTAAAAAGCACACAAAATGGTAGCCTTTTGTAGTAACAATTGTATATTCCAAAACAGGATGACATTGTCTTTTCCTAATATTGGAATTGATGGTATGATGAATTTGCCGTAGTTAATCACACAAAAATTTAAATGAATTCCTACCATGTGCAAACTGTCGTTTATTTATTTTATTTATTTATTTATTCATTTTAAAAGCTACATGATTATATGAAGACCCTGCCTTGAGCATGAACATCACCTGGTATAGAATAACTAGAATTTAAGTTCATATGTTCCTACTTCTCATGCACTCACTGACTTGTAGATCTTTCTATGATTAGTCATCTTTTGGTTCCTCCTATAAACCTGCTGTTTCTACCATTTCATTGAATCCAAAATTTTATTTAAGGATTGCCAATTGACTAGGAACTTTTTGCTTTTGAACTATAGTGTCTTAAAACCAACTTTCGAAATGATCATAATGGAACCCAACGAAGCCTATATTTGTTTTTACATAATCAATAACGTCACCTGTTGCAAACTTTTGTCATATCATCAACACCAATATTAAGGAAAAAAAATGCCATTCCCGATTTGAAATACACCCCGATGAGTCAGGTGCATGTGTGAAGCGCCAACCAATCAAACGCCCCAGGCAGGTACACAGCAGCAGCTGCAGTTGTGTCGGCTGCACAGCTTTACACCGCTCTGCACTGCGCTGCACCGCTTTTGCACTGCGCTGACATTCTGCATGACACTGCACCACACCGCGAAAACCCCGCCATTTCTCTTTGTCTCCCTCTTTAACACCGACACCGCTACCCGCTATAATGCGCTGAGTACAGCTACACGACAGCTACCGTCAGCTACCATATCTCTGCTGCATTTCAGCAACTCTTTCTCTCTCTCCCTATCTCTCTTTTTCACAGCTACACACCTCCTGCGCTGTGCATTAAAGTTTTGCGTCAGTCATGTTGCTCTTTTTCATCTTACATTACTTACAACACTAATGTGAATTGCTTTCTAAATAAATTTATAATAGCTATGCAATGCGGTCTGACACACATACATGCTTATGACTCAAGTTCCTACGTTTGCATCGTCTGTCTGAGTTGAAAGTCTTTAACCTTTTTTGATCACATTCAAACATAGTTCAGAATCAATCAAAGAATCTAACTTCAATCATTATAAATACTGATTCAACAGGTAGGTGCTTACAACAAATTGTAATAGAAATCTGACTCACATAATGTTTAATGAATTTTGTATCAATTTCAGTTTATTAGATATCAAAGTACCAATGATGTGCCAGAGATTACAACTAATTTTATTTTAAAACAAATTAGAGCAATGAATCCTTGTCAGACAGATGCATGCAAGATCTAGTGAAACATCTTTCAACTTTTCAAGCAGTCCTTGAACAAAATATTATATGAAACATTTAATATAGACATGACATTAACAGTATAACATGCAACACAGAACAAAAAAAAATACTTTGGTCGATATACTAAGGCATCTCCCAAATTTTTCAAAAAATATGTTTAGAGTATTGAAAAGTCACCTAACTGGTTATATGAATAAGATAAAAATAAGTTACTTGAAACAAATGTTTT
>CATOUR010000545.1:0-44726 GCA_951848785.1 Callosobruchus maculatus
CTGTCCGGGCTGTTTAACGTCGGTCATGACGTCGGCGGTTTTCTCCGGGGATAAACCCGACGCCGAGCTGTTTGTGCGCTGGGTGCAGAACGGCGTGATGCATCCGCGATTCACCATTCACTCGTGGAACGACGATCGGACGGTGAACGAGCCGTGGATGTATCCGGGCGTCACGCCTGCCATCCGCAGCGCGATTGAGCTGCGCTACCGCCTGCTGCCGTATCTCTACACCCTGCTCTGGCAGGCGCACGCCGACGACGAGCCGATGCTGCGCCCGACCTTCCTCGATCACGAGCACGACGCGCAGACCTTCGAAGAGTGCGACGAGTTCCTGCTGGGCCGCGACCTGCTGGTGGCAAGCGTCGTGGAAGCCGGGCAGCGCGAGCGCCGCCTCTGGCTGCCGGACAACGAAACCGGCTGGTACGATTTTTTACACTCACGAGTGGTTCTCCGGCGGGCAGTGGATCGCCCTGGATGCACCGCTGGAAAAACTGCCGCTGCTGGTGCGTGCAGGAGCGGGCCTGCCGCTCAGCGAACGCATCCGGCACGTGAGCGCCGATAAAGGACGATACCCGCGAGCTGAAGCTGTTCCCGGTCAAAGGCGTGGGCACCAGCACCGGTCTGCTGTTTGAAGATGACGGCGAAAGCTGGGGCTACCAGAACGGCAACGCGCTGTGGGTAGAGTGGGAAATGGTGTGCGACGCGACAACCATTAACCTGAAGGTCAACGCGCGCGGCGACTATCGCCCGGCGTGGAAAGCGCTGAAGGTGTCGTTGCCGGCGGGGGAAAAACGCAAGCTGCTGGTGAATGGGGTTGAAGGGGGCGAATGGGTGGTATAGTGCGGCCTGATGCCCTCACCCTAACCCTCTCCCATGGGGAGAGGGAATAAAAGCACTACGTCTTTCCCTAAGTATTTCGCGCTGCAGGAAGGCGGCAAACCTGTGAATCCCCGGGAGCTTACATAGGTAAGTGACCGGGGTGAACAGGTGAAGCCAACGCATCTGCGGCGTGAAAGACGACGGGAAATTAGCCGTCGATACCTTTGCTGCGCAGGTAATCTTCGTAGTTACCGGTGAAGTCCACCACGCGCTCTGGCGTAATTTCAATCACGCGGGTCGCCAGCGAGCTGACGAACTCACGGTCGTGGGAAACGAAGATCAGGGTGCCCTGATACATCTCCAGCGCCATGTTCAGCGATTCGATAGATTCCATATCCAGGTGGTTGGTCGGTTCGTCCATCACCAGGATGTTCGGTTTTTCCATCATCAGCTTGCCGAACAGCATACGGCCCTTCTCTCCACCGGAGAGCACTTTAGCAGGTTTCTTGATGTCGTCCTGGCTGAACAGCAGGCGCCCCAGAATGCTGCGCACCGCCTGCTCGTCGTCGCCTTCCTGCTTCCACTGGCTCATCCAGTCGAAGACGGTCAGGTCGTTTTCGAATTCGTATTCATGGTCCTGCGCGTAGTAACCAATCTGCGCGTTTTCAGACCACTTCACGGTACCGTTGTCCGGCTGCAGTTCGCCGACCAGGGTTTTCAGCATGGTGGATTTACCCACGCCGTTGGCGCCCAGAATGGCAATCTTCTCGCCCACTTCCAGCAGCAGGTTGAAGTTTTTAAACAGCGGACCCTCATCGAAGCCTTTGGTAAGGGCTTCCACTTCCAGCGCGTTACGGAACAGTTTCTTGTCCTGCTCGAAGCGGATGAACGGGTTTTGACGGCTGGAGGCTTTAACTTCTTCCAGCTTGATTTTGTCGATCTGGCGGGCCCGCGAGGTGGCCTGACGCGATTTAGAGGCGTTGGCGCTAAAGCGGCTGACGAAGGATTGCAGGTCAGCAATCTGCGCTTTCTTCTTGGCGTTGTCGGCCAGCAGACGTTCACGCGCCTGGGTTGCCGCCGATGTATTCGTCGTAGTTGCCCGGGTAGACGCGCAGCTCGCCGTAGTCCAGATCCGCCATGTGGGTACAAACCATGTTCAGGAAGTGACGGTCGTGCGAGATGATGATCATGGTGCTGTCGCGATCGTTCAGCGTCTGCTCCAGCCAGCGGATGGTGTCGATGTCCAGGTTGTTCGTTGGTTCGTCGAGCAAGCAGGATGTCCGGGTTAGAGAACAGCGCCTGCGCCAGCAGCACGCGCAGCTTCCAGCCTGGCGCGACTTCGCTCATCGGGCCGTAATGCTGTTCGACCGGAATGCCCACGCCCAGCAGCAGTTCGCCCGCACGCGCTTCCGCGGAGTAGCCGTCCATTTCGCCGTACTGGGTCTCCAGATCGGCCACTTTATAGCCGTCTTCTTCGCTCATTTCGGCAAGACCGTAGATACGATCGCGCTCCTGCTTCACTTCCCACAGCTCCGCGTGCCCCATGATCACGGTGTCGAGCACGGTGAACTCTTCGAAGGCGAACTGATCCTGACGCAGCTTACCGATGCGCTCGTTCGGATCGAGCGACACGTTGCCCAGCGTCGGCTCTAATCGCCGCCGAGGATCTTCATAAAGGTGGATTTTCCGCTACCGTTGGCACCAATCAGGCCGTAACGGTTGCCGCCGCCAAATTTGACGGAAATATTTTCGAACAGGCGGCTTACTGCCAAACTGCATAGTGACGTTGCTGGTAACTAACACGGAGAGATTCCTGCGAAAAGTGTGATAAACGCGGCATTATGCCACAATTCCGAATTGAGATCCCGTGTTGCGGCATTCCACTAAACTTTAACAAATTCGAAAAAAATGTGATTTCGTACACATCTGAATTCACTGTTAGCGGGAATGCACATATAATGCGCTCCCATTACAGATTCAGTCTTATCAACTCATCGCCGGAATGGCTTAGATACCTCGCATAACATGAACATGAAATTAACAACGCTTTTTGCGGCGGCGTTAGCCGTAGTAGGTTTTTGTAAGACCGCTTCTGCGGTGACGTATCCCCTGCCTACGGACGGTAGCCGTCTGGTGGGTGAAAACCAGGTGGTGACGGTACCGGAAGGCAACACCCAGCCGCTGGAGTACTTTGCGGCGCAGTATCAGCTCGGCCTGTCTAACATGATGGAAGCTAACCCGGGCGTTGACCCGTATCTGCCGAAAGCGGGAACCGTGCTCAACATCCCACAGCAGCTGATCCTGCCGGACACCGTGCACGAAGGTATCGTGATTAACAGCGCCGAAATGCGTCTGTATTACTACCCGAAAGGCACCAACACCGTGATCGTACTGCCAATCGGTATCGGCCAGCTGGGCAAAGATACCCCGCTGAACTGGACCACCAAAGTTGAGCGTAAGAAAGCGGGCCCAACCTGGACGCCAACGGCCAAAATGCACGCCGAGTACATCGCTGCGGGCGAGCCGCTCCCGGCAGTTGTGCCTGCCGGCCCGGATAACCCGATGGGCCTGTACGCGCTGTACATGGCCGTCTGTATGCGATTCACGGGACCAACGCCAACTTCGGTATCGGCCTGCGCGTAAGCCACGGCTGCGTGCGTCTGCGTAACGAAGACATCAAATTCCTGTTCGAAAACGTGCCGGTCGGCACGCGCGTGCAGTTCATTAACGAACCGGTGAAGGCGACGTCAGAGCCTGACGGCAGCCGTTACATTGAAGTGCACAACCCGCTGTCCACCAGCGAAGAGCAGATCAACAACAACGAAATCGTACCGATTAAGCTGACCAGCGCGGTGCAGTCCGTTACCTCTCAGGCGGACGTGGAAACAACCATTGTTGACCAGGCGATTCAGAACCGTTCCGGTATGCCTGTGCGCCTGAACTAATCGCGAAACGCGTAAAAAAAGCGGGCTTTGATGCCCGCCTTTTTTTTTATCCGTTATTGACGATAACGATGCCGCCGTGGTCGTAACGATAGTGACAGTGCGCGTACTCCAGCGGCGTACCGTCCTCCAGATAGATCACCTGCTCCACCTCCAGCACCGGATCGGTTTGCTCGCAGACAAGATGCTGCATATCCAGCGCGCTGGGCTTCAGCGCCCGCACCACGCGATACGACCCCATGATCTTCAGCCCCAGCGTCTCCTGAACATACCGGAACACCGAACTCTCAAGATGGGTTTTATTCAGGCCGGGCACCAGGCTGAGCGGCATCACGGTGGAATCAAGCGACATCGGCTCGCCGTTCAGCAAGCGCAGACGGATAAAATCGTAAACCGGCGTATCCGGGTTAATCATCAGCGACGCCTGCTCTTTCTCGTTCGGGAAGCGCAGCTCAAAGTGCACCACCTGACTGCTCACCGTGCCCAGATGCTCCCAGGTTTTGGTTGCGCCGAAGTAGTCGCTGCCGGAGAGATCCCACTGCGACAGCTGAAGGAAGTTTTTGCGGATAAACGTGCCCTGCCCCTGGCGGGTATACACCAGCCCTTCAACGATCAGCTGGCGCATCGCCTGCTGAATGGTCATCCGGCTGGTGCTGAACTCCGCCGCCAGCGCAAACTGGTCCGGCAGCGGTTCATTGGCGGCGTACTGCTGGCTGATAATCCGTTTCTTAATTTCCCGCGCTATGGTGATGTACTTCGCCGCCATCGTCCTTCCTTATGATTAGTTTTCTGTCCCGCTGTTTTTCAGGGCCACTCGCTCGGCAACGTTGAGGAAAGGCAGGTAGAAGAATACACCAAATACGATGATTGCCAACTGCACCACCACGGCGCGCCAGTCCCCCGCCGTCGCCAGCCAGGCGCTGAGGAGCGGCGGGGTTGTCCACGGGATCATCACCACGCAGCGCGACATCAGCCCAAGCGTGGTACAGAGCCAGGCGAAGTAAATGCCGATGGCGGGCAGCAGCACAAACGGGATCATCAGCGGCAGGTTAAAGACAATCGGCAGGCCGAAAATCACCGGCTCGTTGATGTTAAACAGGCCCGGCGCCAGCGACAGACGCGCCACCTGCTTCGCCGACCGCTGCCGCGAGAAGATGAAGATAGCAATCAGCAGCGAGATGGTGCTGCCCGTTCCGCCCACCATGCCAAAGGTCGGAACGAAGATACTGTTGATGATGTGCGGGATCGGCTGACCACCGGCAAAGGCCAGCATGTTTTCGTTGGTGTTAATCAGCAGAAACGGCTCCAGCACCACGCTGTTCACCACCGACTGGTGAATGCCGAGCGTGAACAGGAAGTTGCCGAAGCTGTAGATAAAAATCGTCCCCGGCAGGCTGGTGTTAATCAGCCGCAGCGGCTGCTGAATAAACGTGGTAATGAGGTGGATCAGATCCGTGTGCAGCACGTTTGCCAGCAGCGCCGCCAGCACCGCAAACAGCGACAGCGTAAGTATAGTCGGGATCAGCGCGGTGAAGGATTGGCTGACCGCCGGCGGCACGTTCTCTCCCAGCGAGATATGCAGCACCCTGAGCCGCGAAATGGCGATAAACAGCTCGGTTGAAAGCAGCCCAATCAGCACGCCGGCGAAAATGCCGGTGGAGCCGATATTGGCGAAGGTCAGCACCTGCGTAACGTTTACCGCGGCGTCGCTGCCGACGGGCGTAAGCGGGACGCGCATCGGCATCATAATGATAAAGCTGCTGACGGCGATAACCACTGCCGAGACCGGATTGTCGAAATCTTTGTTGCGCGCCAGCGACCAGGCAATCATCGGCGCCAGCAGCAGCGCGGCGATATTCAGCGTGCCGTTGACGATCGCCTCGCCCCACACCTTAAATCTCACCAGCGTGTCGCCTTCAAAAAGCCACGGGAAGACCACGTTGTTCACCAGCACCGCCAGGCCGGCGAGGATGAAAATCGGCATTACCGTGGCGAAGGCGTCGCGCAGGGAGCGAAGGTGCACCTGGTTTGCCAGGCGCGCCGAGAACGCTACAAATTTATCGACAAAAGACTGCATGTGCGGTGTGATTTTTGTTTCAGACATAGCGGAGAGTTCCCATCAATCAGTCACAAAAACGGCCCGGCAGCGTACGGCTTACATATCGCGTCCGTTGGTATGGATGACCTGTTTTAACCACACGTAGCTTTTCTTCGGCACGCGCTTCAGGTCTTTCAGATCATGGTTTTCGCGGTTGACGTAGACCACGCCGTAGCGCTTACGCATGTCCCCCTGCGAACTGAGAATGTCGATCAACCCCCAGCCGAGATAGCCCATAACTTCAGCACCATCCTCGAACATGGCGGCCTTCATGGCCTCGATATGCGCCCGGTGATAGTCAATGCGGTAGGTGTCGTCGATCGGGTTTACGCCGTCCCAGGATTCAATCACCCCGATGCCGTTTTCAATCGGGAACACCGGCATCCGCCAGTCGTTGGCGTAGCGGGTGATGATGGTGCGAAAGCCCAGCGGATCGATCTGCCAGTTCCACTCTGTGGCTTTCAGGTACGGGTTATTTTTCTCGCCGTGCAGCAGGTAATAGTTCACCGGCGTGCCTTCCGGGATCGCATCGCTGTCGAGCGTTTTGCTGGCATAGTAGCTGAAGGCCATAAAGTCGTTTTTGGTTCTCGCGAGCAGCGCAAGATCCTCAGCACGGTAGATATCGCCGAACCCTTCCTGCTCCACCACCGCCATGACCGCCGGGCTGTAGCCCTGACCGGCAAAGACGCGCAGCAGGTTCTGGTTGAGAAATTCGTCGTACTGCAGGGCGCAGAAGATATCGCGCGGTTTGCAGGTGGCCGGGTAAACCAGCTGGTGCGCCAGCATGCCGCCCATCAGCTGGCCCGGCTTTGTCTGGTGCAGGTATTCGGTTAACGCCATGTGCGCCACCATCGCATGGTGCTGGAGCTCATACAGCTCGCGCAGGGTTTGCTCCCCTTTCATATAGCCGGAGATGCGGAAGGCTTCCGGCATATGGAAAATGTTCTGCTCGTTGAAAGTCAGCCAGTACTTCACGCGGTCGCCGAAGCAGTCGATCATCTTTTTGCCGTAGCGGATAAAGGCCTCCACCACGCGGCGATCGTTAAAGCCGTTGTACTCCTGCGCCAGCGCCAGCGGCATATCGAAATGGTAAAGGCAGATCATCGGCTCTATACCGCGGGCGATCAGATCGTCGATAAAGCGATCGTAAAAGGCGATGCCTTCCTCGTTGAACTCGCCGTCGCCCTGCGGACAGACCCGGCTCCAGGAAATCTGGAAACGGTAGCAGTTCATGCCCAGATCCTGCATCAGGTCGAAATCTTCCCGGTACCGGTGGTAGGAATCCGTGGCAACTTTCCAGTCGGAGATGTTTTCTCCCGCCTCGCGGATGTCGTAGACCGACATTCCCTTTCCGCCCTCATTCCAGGCCCCTTCCGTCTGCATGCTGGATACCGAGTTGCCCCATAAAAAGTTGGCCGGCAGCAATTTGTTCATGCTCTCTCCCTATATGACTAGTCATTTAAATTCTCATGACTAGTCATATAGGCGAAGATGAAATGTCGATCAAAGGGGAGGATCGTTTTTTGTGAGCGGCGCAAAAGAAAAAGCCCCGGCAAGCGACGCGCCGCCGGGGGGGGAAGGAAGGTTACTGCTGCGCGAGCTGGCTGCGGCGATGCTCGCCCTGCCGCTCCAGCATCCAGCCCGGATATTCGCGCGGCAGCGCGCTGACGGCATCAAGCTCTTTTAGCTCGTCTTCGCTCAGGCGGATCCCGGTGGCGGCAATGTTGTCCTCCAGCTGCTCGACCCGTTTCGCGCCGATAATCACGCTGGTCACCGCTTTTTGATGCAGCAGCCACGCCAGCGCGATTTGCGCCACGGAGACGCCCTTACGCTCGGCAATGACGCGCATCACGTCCACGCAGTCGAAGGCGCGATCTTTATTCACCGGCGGGAAGTCAAACTCCAGACGACGGCCTCCGGTTTCGCTCTGCCCGTCACGGCCGTATTTCCCGCTCAGCAGGCCGCCCGCCAGCGGGCTCCAGACCATCAGCCCGACGCCTTCGCTCTGCATCATCGGCACCAGCTCGCGCTCCAGGTCGCGTCCGGCGATGGTGTAATACGCCTGGAGTGAGGCGAAACGGGACAGGCCCAGGCGTTCGGAAATGCCCAGCGCTTTGGCAATCTGCCAGGCCGCCCAGTTAGAGACGCCGATATAGCGCACGTGGCCGTGCTGCACCAGGTTATCCAGCGCATAGAGGGTCTCTTCGATGGGGGTCGCCGGATCGAAGCCGTGTAGCTGATAGAGATCGATATGATCGAGCTGCAGGCTGCGCAGGCTCTCCTTTACGCTGCCGATAATGTGATAGCGCGAGCCGCCGCGTGAGTTCACTCCCGCGGTCCCCGTTTCGCCGAACACCTTGGTGGCGACCACCACGTTTTCGCGCGGGACGTTCAGGTTTTTCAGCGCCTGACCGAGGATCTCCTCCGAGCGTCCTTCCGAATAGACGTCGGCAGTGTCGATAAAGTTGATGCCGGCGTCCAGCGCGCGGCCCACCAGCTGCTCGGCGTCGTTTTGCCTGAGCTGGCCAATCTTGCCCCACATGCCGCCCTCGCCGCCGAAGGTCATGGTGCCGAGGCAGAGTTCTGAAACAAACAGTCCGGTATTGCCCAGTTTTTGATAACGCATAACGCTTTCCTCGCATGTCGATGGGTGTCCGTTAGTTATACCCGCCCCTCGGCCATCGCGAATGTGGCGTTCCTGTCCGTTTCTTGCCCAATCCTCCAAATCTATCCGCGCGGGGCGTCGCCAAAGACGGCGTAATCCGGGAGCTGCACCTGCTGATACGGCTCCCAGCCGCCGCCGAGGGCTTTGTAGAGCGCCACCAGGTCAAGCGCGCTCTGCACCTGCGCCTGCGCGCGCTGCTGCTGCGCCTGCGCCAGCTGCCGCTGGGCGTCCAGCACGTCGATAAAGCTGGCGATCCCCTGCCGGTAGCTGTCGCTCGCCAGGTCAAAGGCGTTTTGCAGCGCATCGATGGTTTTCGCGAGGCCCGCCTCACGCTGCTGGTCGGTGCGATAGCTCACCAGGGCATTTTCGACGTCGCCGAGGGCCGTCAGTACCGTCTGACGGTAGTCCAGTACCGCCGCGCCCTGCTGCGCGCGCGCCACCTTCACGCTGGAGAAAAGCCGACCGCCCTGGAAGATGGGAATGGAAACCTGCGGGCCAAAGCTGTAGAAGTGGCTGCTCCAGTCGGTCAGCCAGCCGGATTCGCTGTTGCGCATGCCAAACTGCCCGGAAAGGGTAAAGCTCGGGAACAGCTCCGCCACCGAGACGCCGATTTGCGCCGTGGCGGCATGGAGGTTCGCCTCCGCTTCGCGCACGTCCGGGCGACGCCGCGCAAGCGTTGACGGAATGCCCGTTTGCACAATATCCGGCAACGCGGGCATAGGCTGTGAAGACTGGAGTTCAGCATCCAGCGCGCCCGGCGGCTTGCCGAGTAGGATCGCCAGGCCGTTCATCGCCTGACGCGCCTGCGCCTCATACTGCGGCAGCTGGGCTTCAAGAGTGCCAAGCTGCGCCCGGGCGTTTTCCACGTCCATCTGCGGTGACAGCCCGCCGCGCTGGCGGCTCTCCGTGAGCGCCAGCGTCTGCCGGGCGCTCTCAATCTGGGTATTGAGCGTAGCGATGATGCTTTGCGCGCCACGCAGCTGTAGCCAGGCGCGAGCCACTTCCGCCTCCAGCGACACCAGCGCATCGTTACGCTGCTCGACTGCCGCCCTCTGCTGCGCCTCCGCCGCCTCCACCTGACGGCGCACCTTGCCCCACAGGTCGATTTCCCACCGGGCGTCAAAGCTGCCCTGATAAAGGTTGATCGGCTGCGTCAGCGGTCCTAACGCCCCCCGTAGCTGCGGATCGACGTTATCCAGCTGGTCGTACACGCCGTGGGATTTCAGCTCTCCTTCCAGGCCGAGCTGCTGGCGCGTGGCCTGCACGCTGCCGTTCACCGACGGGAAAAATGCCCCGCCCGCCTGGTTAATCTGTTCACGCGCGCCGGCAATGCGCAGTACCGTCTGCTGTAGCGTCAGGTTCCCGGCGATGGCGCGCTCAACCAGGCTATCGAGCTGCGGCGAGCCGAAGGTTTTCCACCAGCGCGTATTGGTCGCGGCGGAGGTGGTTTGCGATTTCACCGCGCCGTCGCCCTTATCGTTCCAGCGCGCGGTCGCAGGCGGTGCGGGCTGCTGGTAGTCCGGCCCGACGGCGCAGCCCACCAGCAGCATCATTATCATCAGGGGGTGAAAACGTCTGTGTATCATCAGTGTGCTCCTGCACTCCCCTCGCTCTTAACCGGCGAGAGCAACAAACAAAACGGAATCAGTAAAAAGGCCACCGCGCTCAGCAGGGTGAAGACGTCGATGTAGGCCAGGAAGCGCGACTGCTCGATCATCGTCTGGTACATCCGCCCGGTGGCAATGCCGGTCGGATCGCCCACCTGGGTGGTGAAGTTCTGGATCGCCTGCGCGCTTTCGCGTATCGCCAGCTGGAACTGTTCGTTAAACGGCGAGGCGTGATACGCCAGGTGCGCGCTGTGCGCCTGCGAGCGCTCGGTAATGGCCGCCGTCGAGAGCGAAATGCCAATCGAGCCCGCCACGTTGCGGAACATGGTGAACAGCGCCGCCGCATCGGCATTCAGCCGCCTCGGAATCGAGATAAACGCGATGGTGGTCAGCGGCACGAACAGGAACCCCAGCCCAATCGACTGGGCGCTGCGGAACAGCACCAGGGTTTCGAAGTCAATATCCGGCGTTAGCGTGCGCGACCAGAAGAACGACAGCGCCAGGCAGGTAAAGCCAAAGGCGATGATCCAGCGCGTCTGCACCACCGGCATCAGCTTCAGAACCAGCGGAATAGTTAAGACGATTAGCACCGCCCCGGGCGACAGCACCAGCCCGGACCAGGTGGCGGTATAGCCCAGATCCTGCTGCGCCAGCTGCGGGATAACAACCGAGCTGCCGTACAGGATCATCGCCATCCCCGCCATCAGCAGGCTGGAGACGGCGAAGTTACGGTCCTTCATGCAGTGCAGATCCACCACCGGCTTTTTGGCATACACCAGCCAGTAGATCGCGCCGATAATGCCGACCAGCGTCAGCACCGCAAAGGTGCGGATAAAGTTCGAGTAGAACCAGTCGTCGTCCTCGCCCCGGTCGAGCATCACCTGCAAACAGCCCAGACCGAGGGCGATCAGGCCGATCCCCGTCCAGTCGACGGTGAGCTTCTCTTCCGATTTTTTCTCCCACGGCGGATCTTCCAGCAGCTGGTAGATCGCCAGCACCGTCACGATCCCCACCGGAATATTGATGAAGAACACCCAGCGCCAGGAGTAGTTATCGGTGATCCAGCCGCCCAGCGTCGGGCCAAGCACCGGCGCAACGATAATGGCAATCGACGAAAGACCGAAAGCTTTGCCCCTGTCCTCCGGCTTGAAGTAGTCGAGCAAAACCGACTGCTGCGTGGGCTGTAATCCGCCGCCGAAGAAGCCCTGCATCACGCGGAAAAGGATGATTTGCCACAGCTCGGTGGCGATGCCGCACAGGAACGAGCAGATGGTGAACATGACGATGCAGATCAGGAAGAACTGCTTGCGGCCAAACAGGCGGCTCAGGAACGCCGAGATGGGCAGCACGATGCCGTTCGCCACCAGGTAGCTGGTGAGCACCCAGGTGGATTCGTCATAGCTGGCCGAAAGCGACCCCGCCACGTGCGGCAGCGCCACGTTGACGATGGTGGTGTCCAGAATTTCCATAAACACCGCCAGGGTGACCACAATCGCCACCGCCCACGGGTTGCTGGCGGGCTTCCAGTTTTCGTGGCTGCTGTCCGTCATTCCACGGTGACCTTCGGTTCAACCGACAGCCCCAGCGGCAGCGGCCTGTTCGGATCCAGCCCTTTATCAATAACGATTTTGACCGGCACGCGCTGAACGATCTTCACAAAGTTACCGGTAGCGTTTTCCGACGGGAAGGCGGAGAAGCGCGAGCCGCTGCCCTGCTGGATGCTGTCGATGTGGCCTTCCAGCGCCATATCCGGCCAGGCATCCACGGAGACGGTGACCCTATCGCCGGGCTTCATGCGCTCAAGCTGCGACTCCTTGAAGTTCGCCACCACCCACACGTTCGGGGACACCAGCGAGAACAGCGCCGTGCCCGCCTGCACCAGCGTGCCGGGCTGCACGTTGCGTTTGGTCACAAAGCCGTCGAACGGGGCGCGGACTTCGGTATAAGAGAGGTTCAGGTTGGCGGTTTCCAGCTGCGCTCTGGCCTGGTCGACCTGCCGCTCGCGGGCTTCGACGTTGGTCTCCTGCTGGCGAATTTGCAGCTGAACCTGCTCCGCCACCTCCAGCTGCGCCCGGGCGCTGGCAAGACCCGCCTGCGCGCTGCGCAGCTGGGCATTCGCGGAATCGATACTTTGCTGAGTGGTCGCGCGCGGGTCAACGCCGCGCTGGCGGCGATACTCCGCCTGCGCGTTCGCCATATCCGCCTGCGCTTTCAGCACCTGAGCCCTGGCTTCGTCGCGCTGGGCGGGATATTGCACCTTCGAGAGCGCCAGCTGCGCCTGAGCCTGATGCAGCTGAGCCTGCGCCAGCCCGAGCTCGGCCTTAGCCCGATCGCGCTGGGCGATATTATCGCGAGGATCGATTACCACCAGCACGTCGCCTTTTTTCACGCGCTGGTTATCCCGCACGCGAAGCTCGGTAACGTAGCCCGCCGTTTTAGGGGCAATCGTCACCACGTCACCGTCGGTGAAGGCGTCGTCGGTGGTCTCTTCGTTACGGGTCAAAAACCACCAGACCAGCGCCACAATCACCATCACGATGACCACGATGCCAAGGATAATTAACGGTTTTTTGCCCGGGCGCTTGCGCTCGTTATTATTGTTTTCCTGCTCGTCAGCAGGTGGGTTTTGATCTTCTGCCATAGTTCAGCAACGGTCCTGTCAGTGAGCGGCATCACACTATGCCGTTCACTAAAGCTAGGACGTTGCTATACATTTGCCAGGAAAAACTGACAAATTGCGCACTATATGAGAAGGAATAGTCCGAAACCGACCGCCGCTGACCAGAGCAGCATCGGGATTGACCAGAGATGGAAGCGCCACCAGATGCGGCGGTCGTTTGCCATACGCAGGGCGATCAGGTTCGCCAGCGAGCCGGGCAGCAGCCCAAAGCCACCGACGTTAACCGCCCAGGCCAGCAGCGCCGTAGGGGGAACATAGTTAAGCAGTAAAATGGTGGACGGCACGTTGCTGATGACCTGCGAAAGACCAATCGCCGTCAGCCACAGCCCCGCCTGGGACAGGCCGCTGACGCCGTGAAGAACGCTCTGCAATACCGGGAGCTGGATCAGCAGATGCACATCGATAAACATCGCCATAAAGACCAGCAGCAGCGTCCAGTCAACGCTCACCAGCACCCGCCGGGCGAGGAACAGGAAACCGCACGCCACCAGCAGCGCGCCCGCCAGGGCCTGGTTCAGCTCCAGCGCAGTGAGGAAAACGATATACAGCCCGAGGCAGCTCCAGACCAGGCGCGGCTGCCACTGCGGGCCGGCCGTACCGCTGTGGTACTGCAGCGATTTATTGGGGAAGGCAAACCAGCAGACCACCAGTAGCGTCAGCACGATCGCCAGCGCCAGCGGCGCCATCTGCCAGGTAAAGGCGGTAAACGACAGGCCGGAGCGTCCCCACAGCAAGATGTTCTGCGGGTTTCCAATCGGCGTAAGCAGCGAGCCGGCGTTAACGGCCAGCGCTTCAAAAATGATCAGACGGGTCACCGGAATTTCGCACAGCTTACGCAACGTGAGCGTGAGCGGCACCACGATAAACAGCGCCACGTCGTTGGTCAGAAACGTCGACAGCAGCGCCGCCGAGAAGACCATAAACAGCGCCAGCCTGCGCTCGGTGGCAAAGCGGCGCACCATTTTGCGCCCCAGGACGTCGAAATAGCCGCTCAGCTCAACGCCCTTGGTGAGCATCATCAGCCCGCTCAGGGTGATGATGGTGCGCCAGTCAATGGCCGCAGGCCAGGCCTGCGGCGCAAAGGGCACAAACAGGCTGAGCCCGACGCCAATAATAAGCAGCAGATGGAAAAAGCGATCGCGTTTCAGGGCTTGCAGGCCGGGGATGTTCATTCAGCGGAGGGACCGTATTTGAGCGTAAATTCGCGGAACCGTACCAGCGTCTCTTCGCTGACGTGGTGCTCCATCCCTTCGGCATCCCGACGGGCAATTTCCGGGCTCACGCCCAGCACCAGTAAAAAATTCTCGACGATCTGATGGCGCTCGCGGCTCTCCTGCGCCAGCTTTTCGCCTTCAGCGGTGAGGAACACCCCGCGCCACGGGATCATCTCGATCAGCCCTACCGACGCCAGACGTTTTAACATTTTGGCAACCGTTGGCTGTGAAACGCCCAGACGTGCGGCCATATCCACCTGACGCGCTTCCCCGACTTCACGAATCAGGTCGGAGATCAGCTCAACATAATCATCAATCAGCTCCCGGCGGTGCGCCTCACGCACCTGACGAAACCCTTCAACATGCTCTTCAACGTTCACCAGTTGCGTCGTTTTTTTAGTTGGCTTACCTGCGCGACGGTTCATTGTGCTTCCTCAATGGGGTTGACGCTTCCAGCGCCCTGTAACGGAGCGCACATTGTAAACCATAGCTCTACAAGCACAAAAAATTAACGAATTAGCCATAGCTATACAATATAGCCTGTGCTATATCTGTATGTAATGCAGTCACTCTTCACGGATCGAAGGGATCAAAAATCAGGAGGTCTTATGAACGAATTCAAGAGGTGTATGACCGTGTTTACCCACTCTCCCTTCAAAGTGCGCTTATTGCTGTTGAACATGCTGTGCGATATGTTTAACAACAAACCGCACCAGGACGACAAATCCTCCCACTAAGCGGCGTCGCGGCACGCCGCTTCATTTTCCCTTCACGCTTTCCCTGTAAACGGCCAATTCCCGATTATTTTTGCGGATTTGCAGCCCCCTTCGCAAAACATCTGTTTAGCAACTGTTGACCTTAATTCACGCTCGCACTATCTTCTTGCAGCCCTGCACAATTTGCGGCTCGCTGAAGCGGACCTCGCATTCCCTTTCCACGCACTGTCCGGCAGGCTTTGACCCTTGGCGCCAGGGTGAGCACATGGCGTTTTCGTGATAGTGATCTATGAACGTAACCCTGATTGATACGCTTGTTACCCGCAGCCGGGCCTTAAGCCCGTGGACGGGATTTTATTTTTTGCAGTCGCTGCTGATTAACTTTGCGCTTGGCTACCCCTTCAGCCTGCTTTATGCCGTCGCGTTCACCTGCATCCTGCACCTGCTGTGGCGAAGCGCACCGCGCGTGCAGAAAGTGCTTCTGGGTCTCTGCTCCCTGGTCGCCGCGGCCTATTTCCCGTTTGGCCAGGCGTATGGCGCGCCAAACTTTAATACCCTGCTGGCGCTGCACTCCACCAATATGGAAGAGTCCACGGAGATCCTGACAATCTTCCCGTGGTACAGCTACGTCGTTGGCCTTTTTATTTTTGCCCTTGGGGTGATTGCGGTTCGCCGTAAGCCGGATGCGAAAAAGGCGTGGGGTAAAATTGAAAGCCTGTGCCTGGCCTTCAGCGTGGTGACGTTTTTTGTCGCGCCGGTACAAAACCTGGCCTGGGGCGGCGTGTTTAAGCTTAAAGATACCGGGTATCCGGTGTTTCGCTTCGTCAAGGACGTGGTGGTCAATAACGAGGAAGTGCTCGACGAGCAGGCGCGCATGGCCGAGCTTTCCACGATGAAAGATACCTGGAACGTGCTGGCGGTGAAGCCGAAGTACCACACTTACGTCGTGGTGATCGGCGAAAGCGCGCGTCGCGATGCGCTCGGCGCGTTTGGCGGCCACTGGGACAACACGCCGTTTGCCAGCACCGTCAACGGCACGCTGTTTACCGACTACGTTGCCGCCAGCGGCTCGACGCAGAAATCCCTGGGCCTGACGCTTAACCGCGTAGTGGATGGCAAACCGCAGTTTCAGGATAATTTTGTCACGCTGGCTAACCGCGCCGGTTTCCAGACCTGGTGGTTCTCAAATCAGGGACAGATTGGTGAATACGATACCGCTATTGCCAGCATCGCAAAGCGTGCCGACGAGGTGCAGTTCCTGAAGAGCGGTGACTTTGAAGCGGATAAAAATACCAAAGATGAAGCGCTGCTGAAGATGACGGCGCAGGTTTTTGCCACCCATCGCACCCAGCCGCAGCTGATTGTCCTGCATCTGATGGGGTCCCATCCGCAGGCCTGCGACCGCACGCAGGGTAAGTACGCCGACTTTGTGCAGTCGAAAGAGACCTCCTGCTACCTCTACACCATGACGCAAACCGACGATCTGCTCAGCAAGCTGTACGCGCAGCTGCGCAACAGCGGCGACAGCTTCTCCATGGTCTATTTCTCAGACCACGGCCTGGCGTTTAAGGAGCGCGGCAAAGAGGTGCAGTATCTGGCGCACGATGATAAATTCCAGCAGAACTTCCAGGTGCCGTTCATGGTGCTGTCGAGCGATGACAAAACGCATCGCATCATCAAGGCACGCCGTTCCGCCAACGATTTTCTGAAATTCTTCTCACAGTGGACGGGCATTAAGGCGAAGGAGATAAAAAATGATTACCCGTTTATCTCCGGGAAGAAGGGCCCGCCAGTTTACATTACCAACTTCAGGTTACAGAAAGTTGACTATAACCATCTGGGGACGGATATCTTCGATATTAAGAGTAAGTGATCTCCGCTGATTCGTGCGGCCTGGTGCCCTCACCTGCTGGGAACGAACGTAAAAAACGGCAATCATGGATTGCCGTTTTGCTTTAAGCTTCTCAAAAAAAATCCGCCACCAGGGGCGGATTTTTTACTGGCTCACCGAAGTGATTAGAAGCGGTAACCTACGCCCGCGATCCAGGTGCCAACGTCAACGTTGCGGATACGGCTCTGCTCATAGGAGAAGTCCAGAGCAACGTTTTCGATTGGGTTGAACTGCATACCTGCGCCATAGGAGAAACCGTAGTCGCTGTTGCTAGCAGTACGGTTCAGACCCTGGTTTTCGGTCTGCTGGAATTTACCGTAGCCAACACCTACAACACCGTAGATGCTTGCCCAGTCATTCAGGCGGTAAGCAGGACCCGCGGTGATGCCGTAGTACTGACCTTTATTGTAAGAGCCATTTTCAGTACGATCTTTCTCGGTGTAGGTGAAAGAACCGATCACGCCCAGCGGGTTGTTGTCTTGCTCGTAACGGTACTTCAGGTTGAAACCGTTGGTTTTGTTCATCACGCCCTGCATATCGCTCTGAGCGTAACCACCAGTTACAGTTGAAGTTGCCGCTACAGCGGTACCTGCGGAAACAGCCAGAACAGCTGCCAGTGCTGAAAGACATGCAATTTTTTTCATAACCACCTCAAATGTGCTTCAAGTAAGAGCCTATCTCAATAGGACTTTATTCCAGACAATAAGACCACAGGCAAAATGCAACATGGCCTCGTAATTTTCAGTCTTCTTTTCCCATCGTGTCAGAACCCGGCGAAAGCGATTCATCCAGCTATGAGTTCTTTCGACAACCCAGCGATGGGCTTTGAAGTCCGTGTTTTTACTGGCATCTGACTCTTCTTTACGGGACTGGATATGCGGCTCGTAGCGGCGGCTCTGCAGATATGTTTTCAGCCAGCCTGCATCGTAACCTTTGTCCAGGCAGAGTCTGAGTTTTTGCCCCGGACGCCCCGTCTGAAGGGCATCGAGCGTATCCGCAACCAGTTTGATGTCGTGCGTGTTCGCTGCTGAGACAACCAGCGACAGAGGAAGCCCGCAGGCGTCCGTCAAAAGGCTGCGCTTTACGCCTTGTTTCCCTCTGTCAGTGGGGTTACGGCCTGTTTTTTTGTTCCTGACAGCGGCGATTTGGTGATACAGCCGTCCATTGACAGCCAGGACCAGTCAATGCTGTCCAGATGCCCGCAGGCAAGCAAACCGTTCTGCCAGAAGCGCTCGAAGACTCCGGCATCGCGCCATTCCTGAAAGCGCCGGTGTGCAGAACTCGATGAACATATCCCGGTGGCGTTCAGGGCGTTCCACTGGCAACCGGTCCTGAGAACGAAGAATATGGCGTCCATGGCAGCGCGGTTATCAACGCGTTTCCGGTGCGTACCGAGTGGATGGCAGGTTTTGTGCTCAGGGATAAGCGGTGCCATTTTTTCCCAAAGTTCATCGCTGATCCGCCATTTGCTGCCTGTCATCTTTTCACCTTCAGAAATTATCAGTTACGACATTCTGACAATCCCTTCTGGGATAGGTTCTAAGTCCGTAAGTTTTAAATATATCAAAAAATTCTGTGAAACTCTTTGTTCTTCACGATGTCTAATGAGACCTTTCCTGTAACAGAACATTTCCAGAAGGCTCTATCTTTTTAAAATAACTCCAGATTTTCACCTTTTAACGCTAATAGTGCGCGCCATCGCCGTTACATTCATCCAGATTATTCCTAATCTTTCAGGCGATAAATTCATCAACCTTTCCTCATTTTACGGATTTTCCCTGGTTTTTTTTCAACAGTAGCTCAACCGTTGCAGCTTATTTCCATTACACTGCCACTTTTACCTCATTTGACATAAATTGACAGGAGAAAGGATGCCTGGTTTACCCCGCAAGTCTTCGGTCTGGATGCCGGTTGTAGTCATACTTATCGCGATGATGTCCATTCAGAGTGGCGCGTCGCTGGCAAAATCCCTCTTTCCGCTGGTCGGTGCGCCGGGCGTCACGGCGCTGCGTATCGCGTTAGGCACCCTGATCCTCGTGGTTATCTTTAAGCCCTGGCGGTTACGCTTTAAAAAGGAGCAGCGGCTGCCCCTGCTCTTTTATGGGCTGGCGCTGGGAGGGATGAACTATATGTTCTATCTCTCAATTCAGACCATCCCGCTGGGGATCGCGGTTGCGCTTGAATTTACCGGCCCGCTGGCCGTCGCCCTCTTCTCTTCCCGTCGTCCGGTAGACTTTATCTGGGTGATCCTTGCCGTGCTGGGGCTATGGTTCCTGCTGCCGCTGGGTCAAAGCGTGTCGCAAGTCGATTTAACGGGTGCCGCTCTGGCGCTGGGCGCGGGGGCGTGCTGGGCCGTTTACATACTAACCGGCCAGCGTGCAGGTGAAGAACACGGTCCGGCGACGGTCGCGCTAGGGTCGCTGATTGCCGCCATCATTTTTGTTCCGCTTGGCATGGCGCAGGCCACGGACTCAATATGGCAGTGGTCCATTCTGCCGGTGGGGCTGGCGGTCGCTATCCTTTCTACGGCGCTGCCCTACTCTCTGGAGATGATCGCCCTGACGCGCCTGCCCACGCGCATTTTCGGCACCCTGATGAGCATGGAACCCGCCCTGGCCGCCGTTTCGGGAATGATTTTCCTCGGCGAAACCCTGACGCTGGTGCAAACGCTGGCGCTCTGCTCCATTATTGCGGCATCAATGGGCTCCACGCTGACCATGCGTCCAGAACCTAAGGTTCAAAAAATCGACCTCGGCTAACCCCTTATATTCTGCATGGTTCATCCTCCATGCAGAATATACGCCGAATCCGTTCGCCCAAATACTTTCTTACAAAGTCGCCTTTATTGCTGAAATATGTCACCCGCCCGCCTTACCAGAGGCTAAATTAAGATTGATCTGCATCAATTTTTATAGATTCCTTTTATTTCAAATAGTTAATAATACAACCATCCTTTCGCTATTAAACCGATAGGCAGCGCCAAACCGCAGAGAAAAAATCCGGTGCTATACTTAGTCCCGTAATTACCTGGGACACTAACATCAAGAGGATATGAGATTATGAGTACCGCTAAACTGGTGAAAACGAAAGCGTCTAATCTGCTTTATACCCGTAACGATGTATCGGATAGCGATAAAAAGGCAACCATTGAGCTGCTGAATCGCCAGGTGGTCCAGTTCATCGATCTTTCGCTGATCACCAAACAGGCCCACTGGAATATGCGCGGTGCAAACTTTATTGCCGTTCATGAAATGCTGGATGGCTTCCGCACAGCACTGGTTACACACCTTGATACCATGGCCGAACGCGCCGTACAGCTGGGCGGCGTGGCGCTGGGCACCACGCAGGTGATCAACAGCAAAACGCCACTGAAAAGCTACCCGCTGGATATTCATACCGTTCAGGATCACCTGAAAGAGCTGGCGGACCGCTACGCGATCGTGGCGAACGACGTTCGTAAAGCCATCGGCGAAGCAAAAGATGAAGATACTGCTGATATCTTCACCGCCGCCTCCCGCGACCTGGATCAGTTCCTGTGGTTCATTGAATCCAACATCGAATAATCCCTGCGGATTATCTGAATAGTCCTCGCCCCTGGCGGGGGCTTTGCACATTTATGGTGCGCACTTTTGGGCGAAACGGCCGCAAAAGTGAATAAAATGTAATAATCACCTCACACAACCGTTAACGTAAGATTGTTTTTCCGTCAGATTCTGCGCTAAATACCTCCCTGTCAGAAGCCCGTAACGAAGCGCACCAAAACGGTGCTCCATTCTGGTGCAACAAAGCAGGATTGCCACGCTTATTGTGCAATGCGTGACATCATCTCCTTTGCAAAACAACAGGTTGTAAAACTGGCACGATTTTTTCATTGTGCCTGACGTTCTCGCAGGGGATCGCCCCGTGGATATAAAAGGAAATGCTATGAAGTCTGTATTAAAAGTTTCACTGGCTGCACTTACCCTGGCGTTTGCGGTGTCCTCTCAGGCCGCCGACAAGCTGGTTGTAGCGACTGACACGGCGTTCGTACCGTTTGAATTTAAGCAGGGTGATAAATACGTCGGTTTTGACGTCGATCTGTGGGCCGCTGTCGCAAAAGAACTTAAGCTGGACTATACCCTGAAGCCAATGGACTTCAGCGGCATCATCCCGGCGCTGCAAACCAAAAACGTTGACCTGGCGCTGGCCGGCATCACCATTACCGAAGAACGTAAAAAAGCGATCGATTTCTCTGACGGCTACTACAAAAGCGGCCTGCTGGTGATGGTGAAAGCGGACAACAACGACGTAAAAAGCGTGAAAGATCTGGACGGTAAAGTGGTCGCGGTGAAGAGCGGCACCGGTTCCGTTGATTACGCGAAAGCCAACATCAAAACCAAAGACCTGCGTCAGTTCCCGAACATCGACAACGCCTATATGGAACTCGGCACCAACCGCGCTGACGCGGTGCTGCACGATACCCCGAACATCCTGTACTTCATCAAAACCGCAGGCAACGGCAAGTTCAAAGCGGTAGGCGATTCTCTGGAAGCACAGCAGTACGGTATTGCGTTCCCGAAAGGCAGCGACGACCTGCGTAACAAAGTGAACGGCGCGCTGAAAACGCTGAAAGAGAACGGCACCTATAACGAAATCTACAAAAAATGGTTCGGTACCGAGCCTAAATAATTTTACCTGATCTCAGGTTTGTAACGCCCGGTGGCGCCCACGCTTGCCGGGCCTACGTTTTTTGTTTTTCACCACGGTATACAGGAATACATCATGCAGTTTGACTGGAGCGCCATCTGGCCTGCCATTCCTCTCTTGCTTGAAGGCGCCAAAATGACCCTATGGATCTCGGTCCTTGGTCTGGTTGGCGGGTTGATTATCGGTCTGGTGGCCGGTTTCGCTCGCACCTACGGCGGCTGGATTGCAAACCACATCGCACTGGTTTTCATCGAAGTGATCCGCGGCACCCCGATTGTGGTGCAGGTGATGTTTATCTACTTCGCCCTGCCAATGGCATTCACCGACCTGCGCATTGACCCGTTCAGCGCCGCCGTTGTCACCATCATGATCAACTCAGGTGCCTACATTGCGGAAATCACCCGCGGCGCGGTGCTGTCGATTCATAAAGGCTTCAGCGAAGCCGGCCTGGCGCTAGGCCTTTCACGTCGCGAAACGATCCGTCACGTGATCCTGCCGCTGGCGCTGCGCCGCATGCTGCCACCGCTGGGCAACCAGTGGATCATCAGTATCAAAGACACCTCGCTGTTCATTGTTATCGGCGTTGCCGAGCTGACCCGCCAGGGCCAGGAGATCATTGCGGGTAACTTCCGCGCCCTGGAAATCTGGAGTGCGGTCGCCGTTGTTTATCTGATTATCACGCTTGTCCTGAGCTTTGTTCTGCGTCGTCTTGAAAGAAGGATGAAAATCCTGTGATTGAATTTAAAAACGTTTCCAAGCACTTTGGCCCAACCCAGGTGCTGCACAATATTGATTTGAACATCAGGCAGGGTGAAGTGGTGGTCATTATCGGACCGTCCGGCTCCGGTAAATCCACCCTGCTGCGCTGCATTAACAAGCTCGAAGAGATCACCAGCGGCGATTTAATCGTCGATGGTCTGAAGGTTAACGATCCGAAAGTGGACGAGCGCCTGATCCGCCAGGAAGCGGGCATGGTGTTCCAGCAGTTCTACCTGTTCCCGCACCTGACGGCGCTGGAAAACGTGATGTTCGGTCCGCTGCGCGTGCGCGGGGCCAGCAAAGCGGCGGCCGAAACGCTGGCCAAAGATCTGCTGGCAAAAGTGGGCCTTGCGGAGCGTGCCCATCACTATCCTTCCGAGCTGTCCGGCGGCCAGCAGCAGCGCGTGGCGATTGCCCGTGCGCTGGCGGTGAAGCCAAAAATGATGCTGTTTGATGAGCCAACCTCCGCACTCGACCCGGAGCTGCGTCACGAGGTGCTTAAGGTCATGCAGGATCTGGCGGAAGAAGGCATGACGATGGTTATCGTTACCCACGAAATCGGCTTTGCCGAAAAGGTGGCGTCCCGTCTGATCTTCATTGATAAAGGCCGTATCGCGGAAGACGGAAATCCGCAGGCGCTGATAGCGAACCCGCCAAGCCAGCGCCTCCAGGAATTCCTTCAGCACGTCTCCTGACAGCAGTACGCTAAGCCGGGCTTGCCCGGCTTTTTTACGCCGGATTGTTCCCAAAAACTCCCCTCCGCTTCTCGCCCTCTATACTTATCATTTTGCACGATATTTTTGTCGGAGGACGCCGTGCCGTGGATCCTGTTGCTCTTGTTTAGCCTGCTTAGCGCGCCATCGCTGGCTGTAACCATTCCTGGCGTCACCACCGGAGCCACCGCCACCCAGCAGAATGCACCGCCGGAGCCAGACGCCGAAAAGAAAAAAGCCGCGTACAGCGCCCTGGCCGACGTGCTTGAGAACGACACGTCCCGGCAGGAGTTAATCGATCAGCTAAGGAAGGTGGCCGCCACGCCGCCTCAGGATCCGGTTCCGACCATAGCGCCGCCGCAGGTCGAAGAAGAAAAAACGGTGCTGGAAAACGTCACCGACATTAGCCGTCACTACGGTGAAGCGCTGTCGTCGCGTTTTGCCCAGCTCTACCGAAACCTGATTGGCACATCCCACAAGCCTTTTAACCCCCACACCTTCTCCGCTGCCGCCACGCAGTTTGCCATTCTGGCAGGTGCCGTATTCATTTTTTACTGGCTGCTGCGCCTGTGCGTCTGGCCGCTGTACCGAAAAATGGGCCAGTGGGGACGTAAAAAGAATCAGCAAAAAAGCAGCTGGTTACATCTTCCGGCGATGATTACCGGAGCCTTTATCATCGATTTGCTGCTGCTGGCGATGACGCTGTTTGTCGGCCAGCTGCTGGCAGACCGGCTTAACACCGGAAACAAAACCATCGCCTTTCAGCAGGCGCTGTTCCTCAACGCGTTTGCGCTGATTGAATTCTTTAAGGCCCTTCTGAGGCTGATCTTCTGCCCGCGCGTGCCGGATCTTCGCCCCTTCGCGATTCAGGATCGGAGCGCCAAATACTGGGCGGTGCGGCTCAGCGTGCTGAGCGGGTTAATTGGTTACGGCCTGCTGGTTGCCGTGCCGATTATTTCCAACCAGGTTAACGTGCAGTTTGGGGCGCTGGCGAACGTGCTAATCATGCTCTGTATAACCGTCTGGGCGCTGTACCTCATCTTCCATAATAAAAAAGCGATTACCGAGAGCCTGCTGCACCTGGCCGATCGCTCCCTCTCCTTTTTCAGCCTGTTTATCCGCGCCTTTGCCCTGGTGTGGCACTGGCTGGCCAGCGCCTATTTTATTGTGCTGTGCTTCTTCTCGCTGTTCGACCCGGGCAACAGCCTGAAGTTTATGATGGGGGCGACGTTTAAAAGCCTGGCGATTATCGGCATAGCGGCGTTTGTCTCCGGCCTGCTCTCTCGCTGGCTTTCGAAAACCATTACCCTGTCGCCGCCGGTTCAGCGGAATTACCCGGAGCTGCAAAAACGGGTTAACGGCTGGATGTCGGTCTCCCTGAAAGCGGCGCGTATTCTGACGGTCTGCGTGGCAATCATGCTGCTGCTGAACGCGTGGAGCCTGTTTGATTTCTGGAACTGGCTGCATAACGGCGCGGGGGAAAAGACCGTCGATATACTTATTCGTATCGCGCTGATCCTGTTCTTCTCCGCCGTAGGCTGGACGCTGCTGGCGAGCCTTATTGAGAACCGTCTGGTCTCGGACGTCCATGGCAGGCCGCTGCCCAGCGCCCGCGCCCGCACGCTGCTCACGCTGTTCCGCAACGCGCTGGCGGTGATCATCAGCACCATTACTATCATGATTGTGCTGTCGGAGATCGGCGTGAATATCGCCCCGCTGCTGGCAGGCGCCGGTGCCCTGGGGCTGGCGATCTCCTTCGGTTCGCAGACGCTGGTAAAAGATATTATCACCGGCATCTTTATCCAGTTTGAGAACGGGATGAACACCGGAGACCTCGTAACCATCGGGCCGCTCACCGGCACGGTGGAGCGGATGTCCATTCGCTCCGTCGGCGTGCGTCAGGACACCGGGGCGTACCACATCATTCCGTGGTCTTCGATCACCACCTTTGCCAACTTTGTGCGCGGCATTGGTTCGGTGGTGGCGAACTACGACGTGGATCGCCATGAAGACGCGGAGAAAGCGAAGCAGGCGCTGCGGGACGCGGTAAGCGAACTGATGGAGATGGAGGATATTCGCGGGCTGGTGATTGGCGAGCCGTCGTTCGCCGGCATCGTCGGGCTGACGAACACCGCCTTTACCCTGCGCGTATCGTTCACCACCCAGCCGCTAAAGCAGTGGACGGTGCGCTTCGCGCTCGACAGCATGGTGAAAAAACACTTCGATCTGGCGGAGGTGCGCGCGCCGGTACAAACCTATCAGGTACTGCCATCACCGGCTACGCCGCCACCGCCGCAGGCGCCGACGCTGTAATCGTTCTGCCCGGCGGCGCTACGCTTGCCGGGCCTGAAACCCTATTTGCGGCGTTTGTTATCGTCCATAAACGACCAGGCGATGAAGCGGCTCTGCTTCTGTCCCTGCGCCATCTCTTTTTTCACCACTTTTACGGCGCCGGCTTCGGTCAGCGCGCGGTAGAGCGGCGGCAGGTTATCGCCACGGGAGACCAGCGTCGTAAACCATTTCACCTGACGGCCAAAGCCTTTGCTTTCGGCAATCATGCGCAGAATGAACGCCACTTCTCCGCCCTCGCACCAGAGTTCCTGCTGCTGGCCGCCAAAGTTCAGCGCACCATCTTCAGCCTGGCCCAGATTACGACGCTTGCGCTCGCTTCCCGCGCGTGCGGAAGCGGCCGAGTCGTGGAACGGCGGGTTACACATGGTGGCATCGTAACTTTCGTTCTTATGAATAATGCCGTTGAAAATGGCCGCGGCGTCCTTCTGACGGCGCAGACGAACGGCACGGCTTAAGCCCGGGTTGGCGTTGATAATGGCCTGCGCGCTGGCGAACGCGTCGGCACCGATCTCGCTGCCGGTAAACCGCCACTGGTATTCATGAGCGCCTATCAGCGGATAGATCAGGTTCGCGCCTGTACCGATATCAAGAACGGTGGCCTGGTTCGGCACCGCGCCGCCGTTGTCATCCGCCAGCAGATCGGCAAGGTGATGGACGTAATCCGCACGCCCCGGCACCGGTGGGCAGAGAAAGCCTTCAGGGATGTCCCAGTTCGCTACGCCATAAAAGTGGGCCAGCAGCGCCTTGTTCAGCGCTTTAACCGCCAGCGGATCGGCGAAGTTGATCGACGGTTCACCGGCAGGGGTCTGAACGATAAACGCCCGTAACTGAGGGCAGCTCAGGCACAGGGCATTCATGTCGTAGCGGCTACGGTGGCGGTTCCGCGGGTGCAATCCCGGCTTTTGGGAAGTCATGGCATTCTCCTTTAAACAGCCGCGTAAGATACCCTGTGAAGGCGCAGGGGTAAATATCTGTCTGAGAGGCGCAAAAAAACGACCAAAATCAGTGGCCTGTATGTCAATGATCTGTCAAGAAAATGTCAGATTATATCGTTCAAAAAACAAGCAGATCATCATCAAATTTTTGCGCTAAATCACACTCGTCAGGCTTCTAAACTTAAGGGGAATCACCTGTTGTTTCCCTCCTGAGGATGTGATTATGAAAAAGTATCTGACCTTTATTATTGCGGGTGCGCTGGCAGGCGCCTCGTTCTCTGCCTGGTCCGTTCAACCCCTGACCAACGGCAACGACACCAGCCAGCTGCGTGCGGCCGGGACCGTCTCCGTCAGCCGGGCGAGCAACCTTGATGACCTTCAGGACAAGCTGGCTGAAAAAGCCCGTCAGGAAGGGGCTAAAGGGTTTGTGGTGAACGCCGCCGGCGGGGATAACCACATGTACGGTACGGCGACCATCTATAAATAACCCCTTCCAGTCCCGAACTGCATCTGCCCGACGGATGCAGTTCTCTTTCTTTGCGCCTTGTCTGCGCGTTTTTTAACCCCATATTGATAATATGGCTTAAACCACTCAGGGGAACAGCATGGCTTCCGGTTGGGCGAATGACGACGCCGTTAATGAACAGATCAACAGTACGATTGAAGATGCCGTAGCGCGCGCACGCGGTGAAATTCCGCGCGGCGAAAGCCTGGCTGAATGCGAGGAGTGCGGGGAACCCATTCCCGAGGCGCGCCGTAAGGCCATTCCCGGCGTACGGCTTTGCATTGCCTGTCAGCAGGAGAAAGATTCAAAAAACGCATCACATTCAGGATATAATCGCAGAGGATCGAAAGACAGCCAGTTACGTTGACTTTCCTTTACCTAAGTTAACCGCGCAAGCGCTTAGCTTTACGCTCACGACTTTCAGCGAACCGCGTAGCAAAACGTGCCCTTCTCAGCGCTTCTGTAAAGCGCAGCCGCAAGAAGTGTAAATCGCACCTGCGAATTTATTAGTAATCAATAAGTTATTTGTCATTCAAATTTTTTGAGTAACCACGTCAATTCTCTTCGATTTTATCTTCCGCAAAAAAGCGTGATACTTATCACATCGACGGAACATCGTCCCCTTAACAGAATAACCTGCGAGAATTTGACAATGAAAACTATCAAATATGCTGTTGCCGCTGTTGCCCTGTCCGCTCTGTCCTTCGGCGCTTTCGCCGTAGAGCCGGTCTCTTCCACTCAGGCACAGAGCCTGAACAAAATAGGTGTGGTGAGTGCTGAAGGCGCGACCACGCTGGACGGTCTGGAAGCAAAACTGGCTGAGAAAGCAGCGGCTGCCGGCGCAAGTGGATACACCATTACCTCCGCTAACGGTAATAACAAACTGAGCGGTACCGCGGTTATCTACAAATAATCGACTGAATTATGCTCCACCCTCACCATCCCTCTGGTGAGATGCTCCAACCCTCATTGACCCTGTTGTTGTTACCCTTTGTTTGCCCGTCCGCCACTGGACGGGCTTTTTTTTGCTTAAAACGACTGCGCCACGCGCTGCATTCCCGCTTCCACCGTCTCCGCTTCCCCTGTCGCCACCAGGCAGCACGCCATTTGCAGCCTGATGGAGTGCGGAACAGGCACGTTTCCGGCGAGGCATTCCTCAATCCAGCGAGCGGTCGTATGCGGATCTTTCGCCTCGGGCAATATCACGCCGGTATTGTCCTCGCCGCGTTCCAGAATGGCGCGCGTTCCGGTGGAATCAATAAGCATAAGCTGAGGGCAACGCTGGGGATTGGCGTACACTTCCCCTTCCGTCCCGTGCATTAACAGCGCCCTTCCGCCAATGTCCTCAAAGAATTTACCCACGCGGGTGACGTATTCCGGGTGCGATACGCTGGAAAGGCGCAGCGCCGCATCTTCAGCAAACGGTGTCGCCAGCTTTGCCAGCGTGTGGGCGCTGTTACGGACCCCCATACGCCAGCGCATATCCAGCTGCTTTTCCAGCGGAGGACACAGCGCCCCGACCGGAATGTAGACCGGCTGATGTCCGTCAAGCCTGGCCTGCGCCTGCCCGGCGTGCAGGGTTGGCGCTATGCCCAGCAGATCAAAGATTGTCTCTGTCAGGACGCGGGTTGGATCTTCCGTTACGCCATGCACAACAACCGGGAATCCGAGCCTGTGCAGCAGTATTGCCAGCAGCGGCGTCAGGTTTGCCTGCTTGCGGGCACCGTTATAGCTTGGGATCACAATCGGCATCGGTTTTGCCGCCGGCGGCGTTAAGCGCAGCGTTTGCGCCTGCATGGCTTCATAAAAGCCGCGCATCTCCGCTTCACCTTCGCCTTTAATGCGTAGCGCAATCAGGATACCGCCCATCTCCAGATCGGGGACATCACCGTTTAGCATATGGGTGTACAGGGCCCGGGCCGTTTCCCGATCCAGGTCGCGGGCATGGTTCTTTCCACGCCCTACCTCTTTGATAATTTTACGATAATCCACGACATCTCTCCTTGCGGCTCTATGCAGATACTATAGCCCTGATAAATGTCGAGCGGGTAATCATTTTCCGCCCTTAGGTGCTGGAGCAGACGCTTCGAGGATAAAAATGGTCTGAAGAGAAATTGAACGAAAAATAAATCTCAGCGATAGTTCGCCCCGAATTAATCAGCCAGGTGATGATTAATGCGAGAAGTACCACACTTTCATTCAGAGGATTAAAATGAAAAAATTGATTATTGCGGGCATCGCTGCCGGGATGGCGTGTGCTTCCGTTTCTGCATTTGCATCAAGTGGTGAAGGACAAATTAATTTCACGGGTGAAATTATTGATTCCGCATGTACTGTTGTAAATGGTTTAAGCAACCCGCTTAATGTTTCATTAGGTAAGGTGGCTAAATCTGCATTTACGGGAAGTGGTTCGACGACGTCGACAACCCGCTTTAGCATTCAACTCAAAGATTGTCCTGAAACGGTCACCAGCGCCTCAGTGACTTTCGGTGGGACGCCTGACGGTAACAATAAGGATATCCTTGCGGTTACGTCAGGAACAGGCGCGGCGTCGGGAGTGGGAGTCCAGCTGCTGGATAAAACCCAAAACCCGCTGAGCTTATATACTGCTTCCACAGAATATGCGCTCACGCCAGGTGCCACAACGAACGATTTACAGTTTGGCGCACGCTATATCCAGACCGGAGAGATCGTTTCTGCCGGGCTGGCGAACGCCGCATCAACCTTCACCATCGTTTACAACTAATAAAACAGATATTAGCTACCCCAGTGGCTAATATCTGTTACTTCTTTATTACGGTGTCGCTATGCGCAAATATCTTCTGCTCTCCTCCTTTTTATTGATCACCACTGCCGCGCACGCCGGAATTACCATCGGCGGCACGCGCGTGGTATACCCGGAAAATAAAAAAGAATCTTCCATTGGTATCAGCAACCCGGACAATCTTGATTATCTGGTGCAGTCATGGGTTGAGACGGAAGATAACGCGCGGGAGAAAGCACCGTTTTTGATCACACCGCCGCTGTTCCGCCTGGACGGTAAACAGGACAACGTTCTGCGCATCATCCGGACCGGGGGAAATTTGCCTGCCGATCGTGAATCGCTTTTCTGGCTAAATATTAAATCTATTCCGTCTTCTAAGCGCAATGAAATCAGCAACACGCTGCAAATTGCCATTAAAACCCGAATTAAGCTTATCTATCGCCCGGCAAGTATTAACGGTAAACCGGAAGATGTTGCCGCGCAATTATCCTGGCACATGCAGGGCAACCAGCTTATTGTCAACAACCCTACGCCATTTTATATGAACTTCCAGGAAATAAAGCTGGACGGTAAAAAGGTTGACAAAGTCACCTATGCAGCCCCTGACAGTGAAACGCGTTTTGCTACCCCGGGGAATATCACCGCGCGCTCGGTGAGCTGGAAAATCATTAATGACTACGGCGGCATTAGCCCGTCATATACCGCAAAGATTAACTAACTCGCCGGGAATATCTGAACATCATTATGCGCTGGGAATATAGCACCGAACCACCCAAACAGCACGGACGCTCAATGCTAATTGCGCTGGGCTGTACCCTGCTGGGCGTTTGCGTGCAAAAAGTTCTGGCCGATGATTATTTCAACCCGGCGCTGCTGGATATTGACACCCCCGGACAGGGAAAAACCGACCTCAGTATTTACGAGATCGGCCCCGGTCAGGCTCCCGGTAAATATCACGTCGACGTCTACGTCAATAATAATAAAGTCGCCAGTAAAGAGATTGAGTTCACGCTAAAGAAAGACGCCAGCGGAAAATCGACGCTGCAGCCGTGCCTGAGCGCGGCCCAGTTAAAAAGCTTCGGCATTAAAATAGATAACTTTGTGCAGGATGATAAGGCGCAGTGCATTGACCTGAGCGTTATCCCCTCCGCCAGCGCCACGTTTCACGTTAACCCTCAGCAGCTGCTGTTAAGCATCCCGCAGACCGCTATTACCCGTGTGCCGCGCGACTATGTCGACCCGCAGGAGTATGACGAGGGGATCAACGCCCTGCTGCTGAACTACAGCTTTACCGCCGGGGACAACCGCGGCAAGGGCGAGAACGGCACAGACCAGCGCAGCGAGTTTCTTAACCTGCGTCCCGGTCTTAACCTCGGGGCGTGGCGTTTTCGAAACTACTCCACCTGGAGCAAAACCAGCGGAGACGGTGACGCGGAGAGCCAGTTTTCTTCCGTGTATACCTACGTCCAGCGGGATATTATCGCCCTTGGCAGCAGCGTTAAATTCGGGCAAAGCTCGTCGCCTTCGGACGTGTTTGACAGCATTTCATTTACCGGGGCGCAGATCGCGTCGGACGACGATATGCTGCCGGACAGCATGAAAGGTTTTGCCCCCGTCATCCGCGGAACGGCACACAGCAACGCCCAGGTCATCGTCCGCCAGAACGGCTACGTCATCTATCAAAACTACGTTGCGCCGGGCCCGTTTGAAATAAACGACCTCTACCCCACCGGCGGTAGCGGGGACTTAAACGTCACCGTGAAAGAGACCGACGGCAGCGAACAGCATTTTGTGGTGCCCTACGCTTCGGTGCCGGTATTGCAGCGTGAGGGCCGCTTTAAGTACAGCCTCACCGCAGGACGCTACCGCAGCTACGACAGCGACGTCGAAAAAACGCCTTTCATGCAGGGTACGGCAATCTACGGATTGCCTTACGGCTTTACGGCCTACGGCGGCGTGCAGGCCAGCCAGTATTACGATGCCCTGGCGCTGGGAGTCGGTAAGAATATCGGCGATCTCGGCGCGTTTTCGGTGGATGTCACCGGTGCCAAATCAGAGATGCAGGACGAGGCGCCGACCCACGGGCGCTCCTGGCGCATCCGCTACAGCAAAGATTTCGCCACCACCGGCACCCATTTTTCCATTGCCGGCTACCGCTACAACAGCAAAGGGTTTTATACGCTGCAGGACACCCTGGATTCGCATACCCGCAATGACGACCGGGAAATGCCGGACACCCGACGCAGCCGGGAAGAGGCCACCGTCGATCAGTCCCTGGGCGGAAGGTTTGGATCCCTGACCCTGAGCCTGGTGAAGGAGAACTACTGGAATTCCAGCGAAAGCATGACGTCAGTGAACGTCGGCTATAACAACTCCTGGCACGGGGTGAGCTACGGCCTGAACTACGGACTCAATAAAAACACCCGTGACGGCAGCGACGACAATAACGAGAAAACCAGCGAGCAGACCATCGCCTTTAACGTCTCCGTGCCGCTCGATCGCTGGCTTCGCAACACCTGGGTCAACTACAACCTGAACAGCGCGAAACACGACTCCACCCAAAGCGTGGGCCTGAACGGCACCGCACTCGCCGGCGATAACCTCAGCTGGGGCGTCCAGCAGAGCCACGGCCAGAGCAGCGGCGACAGCACCAGCCTGAACGCCGATTACAAAGGCACCTACGGGGAGGTGAGCGCCGGATATTCACAGGATAGCCAGCAGCAGCAGCTTAACGTCGGCCTTCAGGGCAGCATGATCGCCCATGCGCATGGCGTCACGCTGGGCCAGCCGATGGGCGAGACGGCCGCGCTGGTCGAAGCGCCGGGCGCAGACGACACGAACATTACCAATCAGACCGGCGTGAGCACCGATTTCCGCGGCTATGCCATCGTGCCGTACGTGTCGCCATACCGCCATAACACCCTTGCGCTCAACACCGAAACGCTGCCGGAAAAGGCAGACGTTGCTCAGGCCGCAAAAACCGTAACGCCGACGCGCGGGGCGATTGTTCGCGCGCATTACGAAACGCACGTGGGCAGCCGGGTATTAATTACGCTGAAACGCGCGGACGGACGCGCGATCCCGTTCGGCGCAACGGCATCGCAGCCCCATCAGGAGGGCGAATTTATCGTGGGCGATGGCGGGCAGGTTTATATGACCGGCATGCAGAAAAAAGGCAGGGTTGAGGTCAGCTGGGGGAAAACCGCCGACAGCCGCTGCTCCGCAACCTATCACCTTCCCGCAAAAGACGACGGGGCTGTTATTAACGTTACGGCGCGGTGCGTGTGAGACTTTTCGAGGTAAAAATGAACATATTTAGATATGCCTTTGCGCTGGCTGTTTTTCTCACGGGCGCGTGTCTGATGCCGCATGCGCAGGCGGCAACCACCTGCGACAGCACCGACCTGCCTTATACCCTGGACGCCGGCACGCTTTCCGTCCCCACGACCCTCGATATTGGCGGCATCATCCCGGGGTCGGCAAAGACGCACACCGTTAACGGCAGCTGTGTCGGGCCAATGACTAATCACACCATTATTTCCTGCTATTACGGAACGGGAACGGAAGTGCCGGGCATGCCGGGCGTGTACTCAACCAACGTAGACGGCATTGGCATTGAGCTTCTGAACAGTAACGGGCAGATCGTTCGTGGAAAGGGCTACTCATGTGATACCACCGCGACGCCCGTCGGGACGGTCAGCAGCGACAGCGGACAAACGTTCTCGTTCAGCTATACCCAGCGCTTAATCAAAACGGCGTCACACATCGGGAGCGGCACCCTGTCGGCGGCGATGGATCCCTTTGGATTCGGCGTTTTTCGTTCTGTCGGAATCTCTGGCGCGCGAAATACGAGCCACTATTCCGCCACGGTTAGCGAAAGAACGGCGACCTGCTCTATCGATCCCCTCAATCTGACGGTCTCACTCGGCGATTTCCCGGTATCACAGTTTACCCACGTGGGCAGCTTTACGGCCTGGAAGTATTTCAGCATCACCGCCACCTGCACGGAAGAGGTCAACCTTACGGCCTCGGTGACCAGCGCGAACGGCGTTAACGGCCAGTTTGGCGATGTCCTGAACCTTACGCCCGGCAGCGACAGCGCCACGGGCGTCGGGGTGCGAATGCTGCTTGACGGTGTCGATCTTAAATACGACTTCCCTATCCCGGTCGGTGGTAGAGCAGAGCCAGGCGTCCCGGATGTGATCCCGTTCGCCGTGCAGTATTACCAGACGGATGCCACCGTCACCGCGGGGAAAGCTAATACGATCGCCACAATCGATCTTGAATACCAGTGACGGAGCGAAGATGAAAACGTTACCCCTTTTACTCGCACTGACGAGCCTCCCGGCGGCCGCGACCGACGTTACGCTCAATATCGAAGGAAATATTTACGACACCACCTGTCAGGTGGACGGTGGCAGCCAGAATATGGTGGTGGATCTGGGGCAGGGCGTTGCCAGCGACTTCCATGACATCGGCGATACCGGTCCGTGGAAAAAATTCGATATAACGCTGACGAACTGCCCGCCCACGCTGACGGTCGCCACGGTTTCCGTTGACGGCCCGCGCGACAGGGACCATCCCTTCAAATTCGCCAATAGCGGCACCGCGACGGGGGTGGCGCTAGAGCTGGCCGATCGCCTGGACTACATCGTGCTTGCCCCCGAGGCCCGGTTCAGCGTGGTGATCGATGCCGGCACCCACACCGCCACGTTCCCCATGGCCGCACGCTATTACGCAACCGCCATGCCCGTGACTGCCGGCACGTTCAACAGCGTTGTTCAGGCCACCTTTACTTACCAGTAGGACCGCGCCCCCTGGCATGGATGCCTTTTTTACGCCCGGCGGCCAGTTTTGCCGGGCGTTTTTTCACTTCCGGTACCTCCGGCTGCTCAATCGGGAACACCGGCAGCGCGTTCAGCAGACGCTGCCCGTAGTTTTTGGTGAGCAGACGCTTGTCGTATATCACCACTTCGCCCCAGCAGCCGTGGCTGCGAATAAGACGCCCAACCTGCTGAATCAAATTAAACGACGCCGCCGGTAAGCTTTGCACCTCAAACGGGTAGCGGTTGAGGCTTTTCAGCCACTCGCCTTCGGTGATGACTACCGGGCTGTCGATGGGCGGGAAGGCGATTTTATGAATATGCACCTGCGTCAGATAATCGCCCTTCAGATCCAGACCCTCCGCAAAAGACTGAAGCCCCACCAGCACGCTGCGCTCGCCGTTATCAATCCGCTTGCGGTGGGTTTCCACCAGCCTGTAGCGCGGCTGGTCGCCCTGCACCAGCAGGAGTAAACGCAGATCGGTAACGTGCTCAAGAAAGCGCTGCATCGCGCGCCCGCTGGCAAACAGCACCAGCATGCCGGGGTATTTTTTGCTCTCGACCTGTTCGCGGAAGTAGGCCGCCATCTCGGCAATGTGCTGCTCTTCGTTGTCGATAAGCGGCTCATAGTTCATGCGCGGGATGACCAGCTTGCCCTGCTCGCAGTGGTTAAACGGCGAGTCCAGCGCCACAAAGCGGTCGCCCGCTTTCTCTTTCAGGCCGCTCATCTCCTGCAGTCTTGAGAAGCTGTTCAGGGAACGCAGCGTCGCGGACGTCACCACCACGTGCGGCACGCTGCGCCAGATCAGCTTTTCCAGCTGATCCGCCACGCGGATGCCCACGCAGTGGAAGAGCAGATGCACCTGCCCTTCCCGCACCTCGCGGGTCGCCCATTTCGTCACCGGCGCGCCGGACGCCTGCGCCATCGAGGCCAGCCGCCAGAGCTTGCTCTGCGCTTCAAACATCCCCAGCGCGCGGTTCATTTGCAGCAGAATGCGGTGCAAACGCACCACGTCATGGGTACCGGTTTTCTCGCTGAGATCGTTTAAGAACATCTCCGCCAGCCCGCGCAGCTTTTCGAGGTGCTTCGCCAGCTGCTGGCAAATCTCCATTACCTCTTCCGGCAGCTCCCCCATCGCAAAGCGGTGTTCCGCCTCCTGGGCGGCGGGAAGATAGAGGTTGAGGATGTTATTCAGCGAGGAGATAAGGCCGTAAACCTCGTCGCAGTGCTCGCTCAGCCGCTCCGGGACCGCCAGCGGCGGCGTGGTTTTCGGGCGGAACTGCTCCATGCAGGTGGCCACCAGCTTGCAGAACAGATCCAGCTGTAGACGGAACCACGGCGCGGTGATTTCCGCGCTCATCTCCAGCGCGTCCCGCGCCACGTCGGGCAGATGGTGGCCTTCGTCGAGCACCAGCAGCAGGTTTTTCGGCTCCGGCAGCACCGCTTCGCTCTCCAGCGCGGCCATCACCAGCGCGTGGTTTGCCACAACCACCTCCGCCTCCTGAATCTCGCGCCGGGCGACAAAGAACGGACACTCGCGGTAGTAGTGACAGTTGCGGTTCAGGCAGCTCGCTTTATCGGTGCTGAGCCTGCGCCACAGGTCGTCGCTAATCGCCTGGCTGGTGTGATCCCGCAGGCCGTCCCACCTGTAGCCGTCGAGCTCGGTTTTCAGCTTTGCACACAGCTCCTGCTCCGCCTTATTGTTTGGCGTCAGCTCGTCGTCGAGAAAGGCGAGCAGATCCTGCTGAGAAGGTTCACTGCTGGCCAGCGCCGCGAGGTTACGCGGACAAACATAGCGCCCGCGCCCAAAGGCGGCGGTGAACCGCAGGTCGGGGATGATTTTGCGCAGCAGCGGTAAATCTTTGCTGAAGATCTGATCCTGCAGCGCTACGTTGGCGGTGCTGACCACCAGCGTTTTGTCTTCTTCCCGGGCAATCGCGATGCCGGGAATGAGATACGACAGGGTTTTCCCGACGCCGGTCGGGGCTTCTATCGCCAGATGTCGCCCGTCGTCCCCGGCGAGCGTTTTAGCCACGTCGGCAATCATCTGCCGCTGCGGCGCTCGGGGGATAAAATCGGGGATCTGCTGCTGTAGCGCCTTATACCATGCGCCAATTTGCGCTTTTAGCGCCGCGGTTAAAGCCATCGGGAAACCTGGAATACTGTATAAACAGCCACTATTGTGGCACTTTCTTCCCGCTGCCGCAAAAAGAAAAGCCCGGCATTACGACCGGGCTTCCAGATTACTGCGGGTTAGCAGGCTTGCGCGGGCGGCGTCGGCGCTGCCCTTCCCCTGCCGGCTTCCCTTCGCCGCTGCGCCACGGGTTTTCACCGGCCGGTTTGCTGTCGTTATTACGACGCGGCGGTTTGCCCGGGGATTTCGCGGCGCCGCCTTCTGCACGACGCGGCTGCTGGCCGCGACCGCCGCCGCCCTGACCGCGACCGCCGCCCTGGCGGCCGTTCTGAATCGGCTCGGCTTTGATTGACGGATCAACCTCATAGCCAGGGGTTTCGATGCGCGGGATCTCTTTCTTCAGCAGGCGTTCAATATCGCGCAGCAGCTTGTGTTCATCCACGCAAACCAGAGAGAGCGCTTCACCGGTTGCCGCCGCACGGCCGGTACGGCCAATACGGTGAACGTAGTCTTCCGGCACGTTTGGCAGCTCGTAGTTCACCACGTGCGGCAGCTCTTCAATGTCCAGACCGCGGGCGGCGATGTCGGTCGCCACCAGCACGCGGATATCGCCAGACTTAAAGTCCGCCAGCGCCCGGGTACGCGCGCCCTGGCTCTTGTTGCCGTGGATCGCCGCGCTGCGGATGCCGTCTTTGTTCAGCTGTTCCGCCAGGTGGTTCGCGCCGTGCTTGGTGCGGGTAAAGACCAGCACCTGCTGCCAGTTGCCCTGGCCGATCATCTGGGAGAGCAGCTCCCGCTTGCGTTTTTTATCAACGAAGTGAACGTGCTGCGTCACCTGCTCGGAGGCGGTATTGCGGCGCGCCACTTCCACTTCCAGCGGGTTATGCAGCAGCTTTTCCGCCAGCGCCTTGATCTCGTCGGAGAAGGTCGCGGAGAACAGCAGGTTCTGACGACGCGCGGGCAGCTTCGCCAGCACGCGGCGAATATCGTGAATAAAGCCCATGTCGAGCATGCGGTCCGCTTCGTCCAGCACCAGAATTTCGATGCTGTCCAGCTTCACCGCGTTCTGGTGTTCCAGATCCAGCAGACGGCCCGGCGTTGCCACCAGCACGTCCACGCCGCCGCGCAGCTTCATCATCTGTGGGTTAATGCTCACCCCACCGAACACCACCAGCGAACGGATGTTGAGGTAGCGGCTGTACTCACGCACGTTCTCGCCGATCTGTGCCGCCAGCTCGCGGGTTGGGGTAAGGATCAGCGCGCGTACCGGACGACGGCCTTTGGCGTGCGGCTGATTTTTTACCAGCAGCTCTAACAGCGGCAGGGTAAAGCCCGCGGTTTTACCGGTGCCGGTCTGGGCGCTGGCCATCAGGTCACGGCCCTGCAACACGGCCGGAATGGCCTGCTGCTGAATAGGGGTTGGCTCAACGTAGCCCTGCTCTGCGATGGCGCGCAGAATTTCCGGGTTCAGGCCAAGGGAATCAAAAGACATAAAAACTCCGAACCGCCCCGACCATCACAGGTGTAGTTTTCAGGGAGATATAACAAACGGGAAGGACAAAAACCACAATGTCACGAAGGTGCGGAGTGTAGCAGCTTTTGTGACGTGGCGCATAAAATATCCCCGGCGATGCCTCGACGTTTGCGCGATTCCGGCATAATCTTAATCAATCGATTGATTAATTTTTAATTCCGCCATGAATACGACCCCAACGACAACCAAAGGCGAACAGGCAAAAAGCCAGCTTATCGCCGCCGCGCTGGCGCAGTTTGTTGAGTATGGCCTGCATGCCACCACGCGGGATATCGCCGCCCAGGCCGGACAGAACATTGCGGCCATTACCTACTATTTTGGCTCAAAAGAGGATTTATACCTCGCCTGCGCCCAGTGGATCGCCGATTTTATTGGCACCCACTTTCGTTCGCACGTTGAAGAGGCCACCGCGCTGTTCAGCCAGCCAGAGCCAGACCGTGCCGCCATCCGCCAGCTGATTCTTAACGCCTGTCACAACATGATCCGCCTGCTGACGCACGACGATACGCTGAACCTGAGCAGGTTTATCTCCCGCGAGCAGCTTTCGCCCACTGCCGCCTACCAGCTGGTTCACGAACAGGTGATCGCCCCAATGCACACCCATCTGACCCGGCTTGTCGCAGCCTATACCGGACGGGACGCCAGCGATACCGCCACCATTTTGCATACCCACGCCCTGCTGGGCGAAGTACTCGCCTTCCGTCTGGGGCGCGAAACCATCCTGTTACGTACGGGCTGGACACAATTCGATGAGGATAAAGCCGCGCAAATTAGCCAGGTCATTACCCGTCACGTTGATCTGATCCTGCAAGGCTTAACGCAAAGGAGCGAGAAGTCATGAAAAAACCTGTCGCCATCATTCTGGTGGTTGTTATTTTGCTTGCTGCGGGCACTGGCGGCTGGCTGTGGTATCAGAGCCAGCAGGATCGTGGCCTGACGCTCTACGGCAACGTTGATATCCGCACCGTGAATATGAGCTTCCGCGTTGGCGGCCGGCTGGCCTCGCTGAACGTTGACGAAGGCGATGCCATTAAAGCCGGGCAGACGCTGGGGATGCTGGACAAGGCCCCGTTTGAGAATGCCCTGATGCAGGCAAAAGCAGGCGTTTCGGTCGCGCAGGCGCAGTATGACCTGATGCTGGCGGGCTATCGCGATGAAGAAATTTCTCAGGCCGCCGCTGCCGTTAAGCAGGCGAAAGCCGCCTATGACTACGCGCAGAACTTCTACAACCGCCAGCAGGGGCTGTGGAAAAGCCGCACCATTTCCGCCAACGATCTGGAAAATGCGCGCTCATCCCGCGACCAGGCGCAGGCGACGCTGAAATCCGCGCAGGATAAGCTCAGCCAGTACCGCTCCGGTAACCGCGCGCAGGACATTGCTCAGGCAAAAGCCAGCCTCGAACAGGCCCAGGCGCAGCTGGCCCAGGCGGAGCTGGATCTGCGCGATACCACCCTCATCGCCCCGTCAGACGGTACCCTGATGACCCGCGCCGTGGAGCCGGGCAGCATGCTCAGCGCGGGCAGCACCGTATTAACGCTCTCCTTAACGCGTCCGGTGTGGGTGCGCGCCTACATTGATGAGCCAAATCTCGGCCAGATGCAGCCGGGCCGCGAGCTGCTGCTCTACACCGACGGTCGCCCGGACAAGCCGTATCACGGCAAGGTGGGCTTTGTCTCCCCAACGGCTGAATTTACGCCGAAAACGGTTGAAACCCCGGATCTGCGTACCGACCTGGTGTATCGCCTGCGCATTATCGTTACCGACGCGGACGACGCGCTGCGCCAGGGTATGCCCGTTACCGTGACCTTAAACGACGGGGAACGACATGAATGATGCGGTTATCCAGCTCAATAATCTGGTCAAACGCTTCGCGGGGATGGACAAACCGGCGGTCGCGCCGCTGAACTGCACCATTCACAAAGGCTATGTGACCGGGCTGGTCGGCCCGGACGGCGCGGGTAAAACCACGCTGATGCGGATGCTGGCCGGGCTGCTGAAGCCGGATGAAGGCGCGGCAAGCGTGCTTGGCCTCGATCCGATTAAAGACGACGCGGCGCTCCACGGCATGCTCGGCTATATGCCGCAGAAGTTTGGCCTGTACGAAGATCTGACGGTGATGGAAAACCTCAATCTGTACGCCGACCTGCGCAGCGTCACCGGCGAAACCCGGCAGAACACCTTTGCGCGCCTGCTGGAGTTTACCTCCCTCGGTCCGTTTACCGACCGGCTGGCGGGCAAGCTCTCCGGCGGGATGAAGCAGAAGCTGGGGCTGGCCTGTACGCTGGTGGGCGAGCCGAAAGTGCTGCTGCTGGATGAACCCGGCGTGGGCGTGGACCCGATTTCCCGCCGCGAGCTGTGGCAGATGGTGCACGAGCTGGCGGGCGACGGCATGCTTATCCTCTGGAGCACCTCCTACCTTGATGAAGCAGAACAGTGCCGCGACGTGCTGCTGATGAACGAAGGGGAACTGCTCTATCAGGGCGAACCCACTAAGCTGACGCAAACCATGGCCGGACGCAGCTTCCTGCTGCACAGCCCGCAGGAGTCGAACCGCAGGCTGCTCCAGCGGGTGCTGAAGCTCCCGCAGATCAGCGACGGGATGATTCAGGGGACGTTCGGTGCGGGCGATCCTCAAAAAAGAGGCCACCGCCGACGATATCCGCCGGGCGCAGGGTATGCCTGAAATCGAGATGCAGGAAACCGCCCCCGCGCTTTGAAGACGCGTTTATCGATCTGCTGGGGGGTGCGGGAACCTCGGAGTCGCCGCTTGGCGCCATTCTGCACGCGGTTGAAGGCACGGCGGGGCGAAACGGTGATTGAAGCGAAATCGCTCACCAAGAAATTTGGCGACTTCGCCGCCACCGACAACGTCAACTTTGCCGTGAAGCGCGGCGAGATTTTTGGCCTGCTGGGGCCAAACGGCGCGGGAAAATCGACCACCTTTAAAATGATGTGCGGCCTGCTGGTGCCGACCTCCGGCAAGGCGCTGGTGCTGGACATGGATCTCAAGGTCAGTTCCGGCAAGGCGCGCCAGCACCTGGGCTATATGGCGCAGAAGTTTTCCCTGTACGGCAACCTGACGGTTGAGCAGAACCTGCGCTTCTTCTCCGGCGTCTACGGCCTGCGGGGTCGGGCGCAGAACGAGAAGATTGGCCGCATGTGCGACGCCTTCGGCCTGACCGACATCGCCTCGCAGGCGACCGACGCGCTGCCGCTCGGCTTCAAGCAACGGCTGGCGCTGGCCTGCTCGTTGATGCATGAGCCGGATATCCTGTTTCTTGATGAACCCACCTCGGGCGTGGATTCCCCTCACCCGCCGCGAGTTCTGGCTGCATATCAACAGCATGGTGGAGAAAGGGGTCACGGTGATGGTCACCACCCACTTTATGGACGAGGCGGAGTACTGCGACCGCATCGGGCTGGTTTACCGCGGCAAGCTGATTGCCCACGCCACGCCGGACGATCTGAAAGCGCAGGCCGCCGACGACGAACAGCCGGACCCGACCATGGAGCAGGCGTTTATCACCCTCATCCACGACTGGGATAAGGAGAATGCCCATGCGCAGTAAACGCCCTCTCCTGGCGCCGGGTACGCGCCCTGTGCGTCAAAGAGACCCGCCAGATCGTGCGCGATCCCAGCAGCTGGCTGATTGCGGTAGTGATCCCCCTGCTGCTGCTGTTTATTTTCGGCTACGGCATTAACCTCGACTCCAGCAAGCTGCGGATCGGGATTTTTGCTGGAGCAGCAGAGCGAAGAGGCGCTGGACTTCACCCACGCCATGACCGGCTCGCCCTACATTGATGCCACCATCAGCGACAGCCGGCAGGAATTGATCCAGAAAATGCAGGCCGGAAAATTCGCGGCCTGATCGTCATCCCGGTAGATTTCGCGGCCAACATGGCGCGCCCGGGCGCCGATGCGCCGATCCAGGTGATTACCGACGGCAGCGAGCCGAACACCGCTAACTTTGTGCAGGGGCTACGCGGAGGGGGATCTGGCAGCTCTGGCAGATGCAGCGCGCCGAGGACCGGGGGGAAAAGTTTGAACCGCTGATTGACGTGCAGACGCGCTACTGGTTTAACCCCGCCGCCATCAGCCAGCACTTTATTATTCCGGGCGCGGTGACCATCATCATGACGGTGATAGGGGCGATCCTCACCTCGCTGGTCATCGCCCGCGAATGGGAGCGCGGCACCATGGAGGCGCTGCTCTCCACCGAAGTGACGCGCGTCGAGCTGCTGCTCTGCAAGCTCATCCCCTACTACTTCCTCGGCATGCTGGCGATGCTGCTCTGCATGCTTGTCGCGGTCTTTATCCTCGGCGTGGCCGTACCGCGGTTCACTCATCGTGCTGTTCTTTATTACCAGTCTGTTTTTACTGAGCACGCTGGGAATGGGGCTGCTGATCTCCACCATCACCCGCAACCAGTTTAACGCCGCGCAGGTGGCGCTTAACGCCGCCTTCCTGCCGTCGATTATGTTATCCGGGTTTATCTTCCAGATAGACAGTATGCCCGCGGTGATCCGCGCCGTGACCTACGTCATCCCGGCGCGCTACTTTGTCAGCACGCTGCAAAGCCTGTTCCTGCGGGGAATATTCCGGTGGTGCTGATTATTAACACCCTGTTCTTGATGGCGTCGGCGGTGATGTTTATCGGCCTGACGTGGCTGAAAACCAGACGGCGACTGGAGCTGAGGAGCAAGTATGTTTCACCGTTTATGGACACTGATCCGCAAAGAGCTGCAATCGCTGCTGCGCGAGCCGCAGACCCGCGCCATTCTGGTGCTGCCGGTGCTGCTTCAGGTTTTACTGTTTCCGTTTGCCGCCACGCTGGAGGTCACTAACGCCACCATCGCCGTCTACAACGAGGACAACGGCAGGCATTCCGTCGAGCTGACCCAGCGCTTCGCCCGCGCCAAAGCCTTTACCCACGTGCTGTTGCTGAAAAGCCCGCAGGAGATCCAGCCCACCATCGACACGCAGAAAGCGTTGCTGCTGGTGCGCTTCCCGGCGGATTTCTCCCGTAAACCTGGACACCTTCCAGACCGCGCCGATGCAGCTGATCCTCGACGGGCGTAACTCCAACAGCGCCCAGATTGCGGCGAACTACCTGCAACAGGTGGTGAAGGATTACCAGCAGGAGCTGATGACGGGCAAACCTAAACCCAACAACAGCGAGCTGGTGGTGCGCAACTGGTACAACCGAATCTGGACTAAAAGTGGTTCGTGGTGCCGTCGCTTATCGCCCATGATCACCACCATCGGTGTGATGATCGTCACCTCGCTGTCCGTGGCCCGCGAGCGGGAACAAGGTACGCTAGATCAGCTGCTGGTCCTCCCCGCTCGCCACCTGGCAGATCTTCGTCGGCAAGGCGGTGCCGGCGCTGATTGTCGCCACCTTCCAGGCCACCATCGTGCTGGGTATTGGGATTTGGGCCTACCAGATCCCGTTCGCCGGTTCGCTGGCGCTGTTTTACTTCACGATGGTGATTTACGGCCTGTCGCTGGTAGGATTTGGACTGCTGATTTCCGCGCTCTGCTCCACGCAGCAGCAGGCGTTTATCGGGGGTGTTTGTCTTTATGATGCCGGCAATTTTGCTTTCAGGGTACGTTTCGCCTGTTGAGAACATGCCGGTATGGCTACAGGATTTGACGTGGATAAACCCGATTCGTCACTTTACGGATATCACCAAGCAAATCTATCTGAAGGATGCGAGTCTGGATATTGTGTGGGGAAGCTTGTGGCCGCTACTGGTCATCGCGGCCACAACGGGCTCAGTGGCCTATGCGATGTTTAGACGAAACATCGCGTAGCTTTTTCTCTTTGGTGAGCAACGACACCACTGCAGGCCCTGCGAGGATAGCCAGACCCGCCAGGGCCAGCAGCAGGTTGTTTTGCAGCACGCGTGACAGCAGCCACAGGACGATCATTGCCGCACCGAAATACCAGGTGGTGGTGAGCTCTTCGAGCACATCACCACTTCACGCCAGCGCGCGTCGTGATGACGCTGTAAAAAACAGCATCGACAGCACGGTCACGCCGTAAAGCACGCATAAGCCTAAGCCAACACGCACCAGCGTGCCGCTCATCCAGGCCCATCACCAGTACGGCCACGACCAGTAAATGCAACATTATCTGCCAGCAACTCAAACCGGTTGCGACACGAACGCGTTGTTGCCACTTCATGGCTTCTCTCCTGAAGGATTTTTCTCTGCTAATTCAGACTACCGCACTTTACGGAAAATTCCGTAACGCCGCATCTTTTTTGTGACGCCTACTACACTTTATTTTCATCGGGATAGTCACCCAGGAAGGTGTGTATGAGCAAAAAAACGCAGCATTTCTCGCTTAAGGTGCTGACGATAAACATTCATAAGGGGCTTCACAGCATTTAACCGCCGCTTCATTTTACCGGAGCTGCGCGACGCGGTTACGCACCGTCAGCGCCGATATTGTCTGCCTGCAGGAGGTCATGGGCGCCCCACGAGGTGCATCCGATGCATTTCGAAAACTGGCCCGACACGCCCCACTACGAATTTCTGGCGGATACCATGTGGAGCGATTACGCCTACGGGCGCAACGCGGTTTATCCGGAGGGGCATCACGGTAACGCCGTGCTGTCGCGTTATCCAATTGAACATTATGAGAATCGCGACGTCTCCGTTGGGGAGAGCGAAAAGCGCGGGCTGCTATACTGCCGCATCACGCCGCCGGACCTTGATTTCCCCATACACGTGGGCTGCGTGCACCTGGGCCTGCGTGAAGCCCACCGTCAGGCCCAGCTGCAGATGCTGGCAGAGTGGACGAATGCGCTGCCCGAGGGCGAGCCCGTGGTGGTTGCCGGTGATTTCAACGACTGGCGGCAGCGCGCCAACCATCCGCTGAA